>JAWQEG010000427.1:0-67500 GCA_033782935.1 Petrolisthes cinctipes | reverse complement strand
AACTAATATAAGTATGCTCCCTAACCTAACCTAGCCAAACCTATTTTAATTAGTATGCTCCCCAACGAAGATTAGTATGCTCCCCAACGAAGATTAGTATGCTCCCCAACCAACATTAGTATGCTCCCCAACCAACATTAGTATGCTCCACTACCAAGATATGCTACAGTATGGTTTAGTATGCTCCCCAACCAAGATATATACACTTTAGTATGCTCCCCAACGAAAAAATGTATATGTTTGTCTGTATTTGTATGTGTGTATATGTGTGTGTATAATCATAATGTGTATTTATGTATGTGTGTGTGTGTATGTATGTATGTATGTATGTATGTATGTATGTATGTATGTGTGTATGTATGTATGTATGTATGTGTATATGTGTATGTGTATATGTAATAATGTGTATGTATGTATGTGGAGGTGTAATAATAATAATAATAATATGTATGTATGTGTGTGTGTTTTGAATATACGAGTTTGAATACATACAGACACACAAACATACACACAATAATACATATATACACACACACACACACACACACACACACAGAATACAGTCTCGTTTGTGTTGTTGTTTGTGTTGTTTTGGAGCTCTTGTTTGTGTTTTTTGTGTTGTTTGTGAGTTCTTGTTTGTGTGTTGTTGTTTCAGTGGTGTTGCTGGTGTTGTTTGTCTGTTGTGGTTCTGTGTATAGTTTTGTTGTGATTGTCTGTGTGTGTGTGTGTGTGTGTGTGTCCCTGGCTGATTGAGTGTTTAGTTGTTTGCTAACCATCTAGGCCTTGCCTGGCCTGATGGAGAGAGCGGATTCCTGCTTGGAGGCCGACTTGGCAATGTCGGAGGAAGACAAGTCTCCAATTGAGGATCACTGGCCTGAGCTGCCTTCTCGCAACCCTCCCCCCCTCTCCTCAATCACTCCGCAGCTCAGGTTGCAACCGTCCACCTCCTCAATCTCTACCAAGCGACCTGTTGATGCCTCGTCCGACTCCTCGCAGGATTCCGATGGTGTGGACTGTTTGCCTCCGGCTGCCAAGACTGCCAAGGGTGCTTCAGCTGTGCACGACGTACCTTCTCTGCCTCACCCTGGTGTTTCTTCTTTGTATACCAACTCCTTGCCCTCGTCCAACCTTCCTGCTTTTGCCCTGAGAGATGCCTATGTCAAACTCTCCTTCTCTGGAAACCCATCTACAGACACAAAGCTGCGTTGGTTGTCTGATGTCAACAGGGCCTTCCAGTTACAGCGTGAACTGGCTGAAGTCAAGATGGCTGCTGTCACCTCCCGGTTTGTCTACATCTCTAGGAAGTGTCAGGACATCATTGATAGAGTGAAGGCTGGTGAATTTTTATCTCTGCCTCTCATTCTTGAAGACTCACCTGAGAGGCCTCGTAAGTTCCCCAGCTACATCCTCACCCGTTTTCCTATTGATGTTGACCCGAAACTTGCCAAAGGATACCCTGGTGTGTACTTTGCCCGTCGTTTTTTCCAAGATGGTTCCCCCATTAGCCGTATTGTTGTTGTCTGGAGTCAACCCAATCCACCTCCAAATGAGATTTCCTTTGATTTCCTCCCTTGTCTTCCACCGTGTGAGGTGAGGAAACTTCATAATGACCAGCCTTGGTGCTACAGGTGCTGGGGAGTTGGGCATATCTCCCGGTACTGTTCTGCCAGGCCGAAGTGTGCATGGTGTGCGGCCGACCATGATTCCAAGACGTGTCCTGTCAGGGGCGAACCATCACGTCCTGCTGCCTCCACCTCTGAGCCTTCACCTCCTGAAGATACGTCTCGATGGAAGTGTCCACGATGCCTTCAGCCAGGGGTTAACGTGTGGCATGGATGTACTCGACGTCAGGTCCAGGCTCGTGTCTCTACTATTGCTCCGCCTCCACCACCACCACCACCACCACCTCCCCAGTCTGCTTCTCCTACCAGCCCTGCCTCACCTCCAGACCTGGCCCTCCATAAGTCTGTTGCTACCCTCATGGCACGATGTACGGCTCTTGAAAACCGCTTTTCTGCCCTTGAAGCCATGATTGTTGGGCTAGTTGCCACTCAGGCTGCCAATGACTCCAAACTCTCCACCTTGGTCGAGGCTCAACAGGCCATCATCTCAACTGTCACTACCCTTACCAAAAAGATGGATACTGTTGCATCTCGCCTTGAAAAGCTTTTTGAGTCAGTCCCTTCTCCTGGTCCATCTTCTCCAGGTCGCTCATCTGCCCCCACTCACCGGACTTCTACCTCCAAATACAGAGTTCGCTAGTGATTGCCGGCTGGATGTCATCTCCTGGAATGTATGTGGTATTACCAGTTATGCTAAGCTCACTCAACTTAAGGCCTATGTTTTTCGTCATCATCCCAGTGTTATTTTTCTCCAGGAAGCATTTCCTGGACGGCCGCTCGCTGCTGGGCAAGCTCCTCCCCTCTCAGGTTATGTGCCATATGTTCATCTGGTAAGGAATGGTCTCCTGACTTACATACATAGCTCCTTGCCACATCGCCTTCTCCGTACCTCCACTGATCCTGACATGACCTTTCAGTTATTTGAGGTTCTACCTGGGAATGGAGTACTCCAACTATGTAATGTCTATTCTGCCCCAGCTAGACTCACTCTTGAGGCTCTTCCTTCTCCAACAGTGCATGGTAAGGTTTATATGGGAGATTTTAATGCTCGGCATTCTGATTTGGGTGATGGTACTGGCTCTATTAATCGTAATGGTGTTCGTCTCCTTTCATACATCCGCAAGCATCATCTGACACACTGGGACACTGGTGGTGCCACTCATTGCCGGGGAGGTACTCTGGATTACATCCTCTCGTCTGGCCTGATAGCATCTCAGGTCCTGTGCTCCTCCGTGCCAGACTTATTTTCTGACCACATTGCTCTTCGGTTTCATTATTCTCTAACTGCTGGGGCAGGTGCTTCAGCCACTCGTTTGCGTATTGCTGTGCCCCCTAAATATTGCCCGACTTACATCTTATTTATGGCCCATGTATTTCCTACATTTGACATATTATCAGCTGAACAGTTGTACTCTGATCTTGTATCTGCTACTCATGACTTTTATAGCCTATACGTCTCCCGGCCACACCTCCAGCATCGCCATACTGCCCACTCCTGGACGCTGGATGCACGTATACAGGAGGCAAAGGAGGAGGCTGAACATGATGGCCTATTGTTTCAAGCCAACCCAACCCCTGACCTACTCCATCGTTACCAGATGTCTAGGGATGCTTTAGTTGCCCTGCAGGATTGTGCTCACACTGAGTCTTGGCAGCGGTTCACGGACAGCATCAACCAGCAAACAAGTGTGGCTTCTATGTGGCACCTCATCCGTCGGGTTGTTAAAAATACACCGGCCACTGCTCGTCATCACACTCCTGCCGACTATGCCAAACAACTTGTCGATGCCTGGTCAGAACAATCTACCCCAGCCAGTCTACCCATCCACATACAAGATGCACTCGCTTCCCGTGCTGCTGTCCATCGGCTACGTCTAATGTCTGCTCTGTTACAAGATGATGACAATGATGCAGAGGAGATAACTGAGGAGGAGTTGCGTCGTGCTCTCTCTCGGGGTAGAGCTTCTTCTCCTGGTGATGATGGTACAACTTATGCTGTGCTTTGCCTACTTCAACAAGTTCCCAGGAACCTTCTACTTCGACTGTACAATCTCTGTCTTCGTGAGGGTTGTGTACCACTAGCCTGGACCAGCAGTACAATAATATCCATCCCTAATCCCAGCACTGTGAAGTTCAGGCCTATTTCCCTTACTTCCTGTTTTTGTAAGGTTATGGAGAGAATCTTACCTAATCGTCTTGTGTACCGACTGCAGAATCGCCTTTCTCCATGGCTGTTTGGTTTCCTTTCCCAGCAGAGCACACACCACTGCCTAGTCGACCTGTACTCTTGCCACTCCAGGCACAGTGAGGTGGCATTCATTGACCTTCGAAGTGCCTTCGATGTTACTAATAGGGACGTCATGTTGGATCAACTGGTTGAATTTGGATGGAGGGTAATCTACTATGGTGGATTCCGGGTTACCTCAGTAACAGGACCTCCCGTGTGTGGACTCAGTCCTTTGCACTGTTTTCATCTTGGTACACCTCAAGGAGGTGCTCTCTGCCTATTTTTATTTAATATTCTGATGCATCGGTTGCTCGCTTCTCTCCCTAATATTCCTGGAACTACAATTACGTGCTATGCTGATGATATCAGTGTTCATTCCACCTCACCAAGGGATCTCCAGCAGTTTCTTGACTCCTTTTCTGTGGCCCTCCTCTCTCTGAGGCATTATTGTCTCTCCAGATAAGAGCAGAATATTCACCTGTCACCTTCCTCAAGCTTGGCCAGTATTCACCATTGGAAGGACTGTCATTCTCATGTGTCCCCAGAACCGCTACCTGGGTGTACTAATCAATATTTGGCCAGTTGACCCTGCCAAGCCTCAAGACCATCCCTTTGTTCAGGACTTGTTGGGTCATCTCCAGCGCCGACCATCTATATTCATTTTATCCGTTCAGTTGTTGATTACCTCTCCCCTGCTTTGATTTAACTTCCTAGTGCTACTCTGGAAACTTTAGAGAAATTTCAGAATATAGATATGAGAAAAATTCTCGGCAGTCCCATGTCGACCAGGATAGTGAATATGCAGCGTGAGTTGCATCTTCCCCCATTAGTCGCAACAATTTACTCAAATGTTACTTGCTTCACTGCCAAGTGCCTCCATTTCCCATATCTTTCACCCCACTACTGGCATATAGTCAGGACTTCTCTTACTTAAACCAAACTCCCATGTCCCTCCCATACTGCCTGCTGGATGTATTCTTATAAGGTCTGTTTCCTCTATGCTTCGTAGTCTTAATATAGATATAATGGTTGTATACATCATCCCAGGGCCCCCTCCATGGATGCTACCAATACCTGATGTGAGCTTCACACCTACTTCCAAGTCGGGACTGCCTTCTCTGTAACCACTCTAGCAAAACATTTTGTGAACTGTATGCCATTCTGGATGCTGTTAGTCTTGTTTGTCAACGTGGAGTGAATTCTGCCATTTTTTGTATCTCCAAACCTACCCTTCATTCCCTCTCTATTGTTCAGCCCACACACACTACTGTTGTTCAGCAGATTTTGTCGTTTTTGGCCTTATTGCATCATCGTAACTTGACTCTCAAATTTTTATGGGTGCCAGACTCGCGAAGGAGACCTGCCATCTGCCTCCTCGTGGTATTGGACGCCCTCTCTCCCTAACATGTTTCCTCTATAGAGTTCGCTCCGCTGCTCTTCTCCCTGTACGGCGGCGCAGTCTGTCTGCCAGCACAAATATCGTCGTCGGGAACTCATGATTCGAAGGCACAATGTAGTCTCTGCTCGTTTGAGGCTTTGCTACCAGCCACCGTGGCAGGATGCTGGGATGCAGGGTGAGCCTTCCTTCACTGAGTATCGATTGTGTAGAGTGCTTCGTGCTAACACTATAGAGCACTATTGCCTGGCCTGCCCCACTGTCCGACACTTGCTGCCCCAGGGCCTGCCACTTGATGTGGTTTGTCGACACCTGCTGAACCACCAGGTTCTGGAGGAACTTCTGGTATGCCACCCTCGTTTTGAAGGATTAACGTGGTCATATGTAAATATTCGTCTGAATTTTAGTGTTTCTTTCTGTTATGCTTTCGTCTTATGTGTGTGTGTGTGTGTATGTGTGAGTGTAGTCATTGGATGTTCATGTGTCCCACTTACCCTTATGTTTTGTTGTCTCTCTTTTAATTGACACCGTGGTTCAAAAAAAAAATGCAGATGTTCTTAAGTCTTACAATATATTGGTCAGGATTCTCACCCACTTCCGGCTTAGAATCTCTAAATTTGACCCTATAACCGTCCTCAGTCAAGTTAACTCTCTTCAACACTGCATTTTTAACCTGATCGTAGTCCCAGGCTGATGTATCTGAAAGCCTTGAGTACACGCTGAGAGCTGTACCCGTCAACAGAGTACTTAGTGCAGTTGCCCAAGTCTCTTTTGGCCACTCTGTTTGACTAGCGAATCGCTCAAATCTCAACAGGTAACTGTCTAATTCATCCTTACCTTCCACAAACACCGGAAGTTTGGGAGCCTTGGCTCGAACCACCTCTTGTGTTCCTCTCTCCGGTTGTGCTGATACTTCTAGCTTCTTTAACTCGAGCTCATGTTTTCTCTGTGCTTATCGATCTGCGACTTCCTTCACATCTCGTTCTGCTGCTTTTTCGGCTTCTCTTTCCATTTTCTTCTCTGCTTGAATTTCAGACACGAGTTTTCATACCTCTTGGCCAATATCCATTTTCAACCAATGTTTCCATTCTATTCATTTTTATGGCACTTAACAAACTGCAAGGTCTGCTTTATTCATCCAATACACCCGATCCCAGTCAGGCCCCCATTGTCACAGATTCACTAGGATCGGGATGGATGAAGCACACCAAACATAGTTTTATATAATAATTATTTTAATAAGCACAAACCACCATTAACTAACACCACAATTTCCGATAAAATTCAAAACCACCACTCATCCCCACTGAACACAAGTAATAAATAACAATTGAATATTAAACCCCAACAAACACTCTAACCCCACTCATGACAAGTATAGGACCACCACACCACACAGTGGGACAGTCTTGTAGCCCTCCTTCCCACAATAGGTAAGTAGGCATAAGGCAGGTCGCTCCTTCCACACACAGGTACCGTAGATAGGCGATAGATGGACAGCTCATTCCCCACAATTATAACGTAGCTGGGTGATAGGCAGACAGTTCCTTCCCCACACAGACAGAACCATCTCAGAACCAGTGCTCCACGGTGCCAGTTTTATTCTCTGTTCATGGCACACTTTGGCTTCATTATATTCTATCTGCTGGGTCTGCTGCTCCTGCCACTCGTTTACATATTGCTGTGCCTGTAAATCATTTTATTTTATCTGCTGGGTTTACTGCTCCTGCCACTCGTTTATATATTGCTGTGCCTGTAAATCAAGAGCAGACAACCTTTGTACAGTAGGGCAAAGGTCAGATGAAACTTTCTGGAGCATGTCTCTGGCAAGAGTGACAAACGAGAACCAAAAAGTGGATTTGTACAAAAACAATTATTGAAAAAAACATACATATTAGTGAGATGGTTTGGTGACATTGTTCATTGAAGAGTTTTTTTGGTAAACATACAAATTAGTGTGATGGTTAGTTCTACTTGCCATTGTAACAACAGGGTGTTGTGTTACTATGGGGGTGAACAGGTTCGATTGTACCCAGTAACAATTTATTGGTATGACTACAAGGGTTGGTTCTCACACTCGTATATTCTGGACTTGTAGAGAGGGGGACTTGTTTGCCATAGCCAAGTAGAGAGAGAGCTGCTGTAGAAGTAGCGTGATGTGCTGGAGCTTGGTGAGAGTAGCAGCAGGCGAGATCGGCGGCAGGAGCAAGAGGTGAGTGCATGTCGAAGGCTAGCTGTAGAGTCCGGAGCTCGTCGGCGGCTTTTATCTCATTCTGGCCGGCTGCATGTGCAGGTGTCATGGCGGCCTCCAGTGGCAGGTGGACAGGTGAGGACAAGGAAGTGCAAGGTGCTTGGTGTCTCCTACATCATAAACAATTGTTTCAATGTTTAGTTCAATGGATGAAATACACAACAGAAAAATATCATTGAGGTGGCAGTCTGAGAGCTGATAGTGAAGGTGAGACTTGGTGACCAGAGTACCAAGTAGCCTTAAAATAAATATTTTTAAATTAAAAAGCCTTATGTTTCGTAACTAAAAATAAAATTTATTTAATTAATTTAATTATTTTTAATAGTTAATTTAATTTATTAATAAAAACAGCTTTTTTAAACAAAACAAAAATATATATACAAAAATGAACTTAAATAAAATGCAAAAATGTCGTTCACTCCTAAAAAAAAAAATAATAATTAAAATATAAAATTAATTAGCTGAAATGTATTAAAACTGTATTAATTAATAATATTAGACACTTCTATTTCACCTACGCACCGATAGGTGTCGTTTAATCGCTGCTTTTCTCTCGTCTTCACATCTGCACGGTCCTCACGATTGCATGTTACACAGGACGATAAGCCTTCATGGGCCAGATCTGGCCTGCGGGCCAAGGTTGGCCACCCCTTGTTGGCCGGATTCCATTATTAATTCGGAGTATGTTCACGGGCCACACAATATGCCTCTGTGGGCCGGATGTTACCCGCTCCTACTCTAAATATAGCCTGATGGACATCTTATTTTTGACTCATATGTTACTTACTATTTACCTTTCTTTGCCGGACCAGTTATACTCTGATCTTTTCTTTGCCAGTCATGTCGTTTACAAGTTATTTGTCTCCCAGACACACCTCCAACTTCGTTGTACCTCCCATTCATAGATGCTTTACACAAGAGAGTTTTATACAGAGTACTTGACAGTAACGTTCTTGTCTTGTCTTGTCTCATGAGAGAGAGAGAGAGAGAGAGAGAGAGAGAGAGAGAGAGAGTTAGTTTGTTTATACGTGGGACAGACAGGATGAAGATAAACAAATCAAGACAGGAAAAAATGTGCTCACGGCTCGATAAAACACACACACATTAAACTGTAACAATGACACGTGACAAGGAATGAACACAGAAATAGAAAAACGAAAGAAAATGGTTATTGACTGGCAGGTGTGCAGTACAGAAGAGTGTATGGAATTATAATAGTGTACCAAATTATAGGACATGAAATATTATAGAGCGTTTTTAGCCCATCAGGATGGTGGAATGTCAAGTTAATTTGTGGGGAAACAAACACACACATCTCTGCTTGGGTTCTCTACTTGGTCACCGCTTCCTCTCTGTACTGATTTCTACAATATGCCACTAGGAGGCATAACACACAAATAAGGATACTATATATAAATGTGGCATTTCAGAACAATAAAATAAAAAATAGATCACTTCCACAAATAAAAATAATAACAAATTATTATCGTAATTTGCCTTTTACATATTAACACTAAAGGTGACGTTGCACAAATACAGTAACGTTATCAGTTGCACATTTAACGTACGTAAATGTTGTCAGTGAGTTTTGTAATTACAAAGTCTTCCTTAAGTTATCATCCTACTTACACAAAGTTTAAAACTACACTTTATTATTGTGTGGGTCATGGAATGTCCAGAATTCTTTCAGAAGGTTGCCAGACAGATAATATTAAGAACCACTGACTGACAGTGATGCTTTGGCTAAACATTTATACTAAACTTATATCAATACCTCACTTAGAGTTGTCATTGACTTCAATCATTCACGGAACATTATTTAAAATATATACTAAGTTGAAAGTTTCTCCCTCACGCTTGAGACAAAAGGTGGATGTGGCAAACATTATTATGGAAGAGAATGGTAGTAGGAATGTCATGGGTTAGGGAAGGGATTAAATGATTACAAGGTAGGATACAGGTGTGTAATAAGGCAAGAAGTATTGTGTCTATTTATGATAGTTGTAAGGAGGAGTGAAGTATACACCATGGGAGAGTTAGGTGAGTAAGAAAAGTCATCAAGAGGGGTGATACTATTGAATACTAATAATCACGATGGATATAATAATTAATACAAACATTAATATGAGTAATGTTGTGAGCGTTATAATTATAAGGTATACGCCTATTTCTATTTTAATGTCAGTACAATGACAACTTAAAAATTAGAATATATCAGAGTGAGTAAAGCATAATGAAGACGAGTCAATGAAATGAAACTGATAGGAGAGATTGGGGATTGGAAAGACAAGAAAGAAACAGAGTCCAGTGTGGTAATAGGAAGGAACAAAAGAGGGAATGATTGATAGAGACAATGGAAAGAAGATTATTTGTCACACTGTATTACCCGTGTTAAAAATATGGTAACGAATAATGTTAAATCACAACAGGGACGAAATATTCATGTTAGTAAAATACATATTGAAGTTTAAATAAATACTTCATAGCAACGGAGGGATAAATGGAAGGTTACTTAACACTGAATGGGGAGAGGAGAGGCCAGGAGGGGAAGTACTGTATTTATAGAACAAAAAAAACATGTAATCGCAAAACACACACTGCCATTATCTATGTTGATGACGTGTGTATCTGGCAACGTTATTGTATTCTTGCAACGTTACCTCTATGACTGAAAATGTTTTGGTATATTTAATAAACAACTTTCTGGCAACATTATATACTTCTGTGTGTTGGTATCCTTAAACAAAAATCTTCCTGCACCAATATCATATATTTCTCAATAATATTATGATTCCACCTCCTGAACATAATATATAGTATAATTATAACTTTGAGGAATTTCTTGTTAAATTTTATTAGTTCACATATGGTCATCTGTAATATTAGACATTTAAACCATGTATACCTGTCAATTCTATCACATAGTGTTCCCTGATTAACAGGAACGTATCATGGACTAAGAAAGACAAACTTCTGGTATTGACTGTACAGCTGTGTTCATGATTCCCTGAGACACCATCTTGTGGAGGGAACTTGACCTTCTCTATCCTTACTGGACAGCAGGTAGTTGAATCAAACTGTCTAACCAACACACACAGTGAAGCTAACAATAATATTATATTGAGGGAACTTGACCTTCTCTATCCTTACTGGACAGCAGGTAGTTGAATCAAACTGTCTGACCAACACACACAGTGAAGCTAACAATAATATTATATTGAGGGAACTTGACCTTCTCTATCCTTACTGGACAGCAGGTAGTTGAATCAAACTGTCTGACCAACACACTCAGTGAAGCTAACAATAATATTATATTGAGGGAACTTGACCTTCTCTATCCTTACTGGACAGCAGGTAGTTGAATCAAACTGTCTGACCAACACACTCAGTGAAGCTATATATACATATGCATATATAAACATTTATTTATTTATATAGGTATCTTTCTGCCCATCTATTTACCATTGATGAAATGCATTAGTTGTTGCGTGTTCATAATGATAAGAGTGGAATGGTGGTGATGACAGGTGTGACCATACACTCTACTTTGACATTTTATTCTCCTTGAACTCCCTCCCTCCCTCGCTTTCGTTCTCACTCTCTCTCTCTCCCTCTCTCTCTCTTGCTCTCTCCCTCTCTCCATATTTGATTAAGGCTTCGTCTCTCTCTCACTCTCTCTCTCTCTCTCTCTCTCTCTCTGATAACACACAGGAAACCCCCATCGTTGAGGCAAAAATGAAGTGAGTTTATTTCCTCTCTCTCCAAGGTTGCCGTCACCAACGAGAACTTTTGGGTGTAAGGTTACCCTCCATACACACGGGTTTGGGACTACAAACAATATTATAGTAAGAACAAAGGTTTTTTATCCCCTTCTTTAGCCAATATATAAATATTATCAGGTGTCTCAGACCAGTTACTACACAGAAGAAAACAAGTTATTAATTATAATTATAACATGTACAATGAAGTGTGTGTGTGTGTGTGTGTGTGTGTGTGTGTGTGTGTGTGTGTGTGTGTGTGATCCGACAAGTTATCCATTCATAGATTCTAGTGTTCTTCCCTACATTCTGAAAGTGTGTATTGTCAAGGGGGAATATGAATGTTACTATATTGATTTAACAAGTTGTAATAACACAATAATTTACAAAGGATTAAGTTGTTCACAGTACACTGGAGTTCATAATCTAATATGTTTTATCTCTTCCTCCACTGTCCCTACGAATGACGTCATGACACTTCCTGTGTGCGTAGGTGTATGTGTGTGTTTGCTCACTACCAGATCGGAATCCATCTTGTAGTGTTGTGTTTGTATAAATCCTTCTCAACTTCAGCATTACAGTGCTTCAATCTCTGGAGTTTATTATCAAGAAGAACCTTTCACATATTGGGTAAAGGGTTTTGTTGCTAATATTAATTAAATCCTACACTCAACTATTTTGGATTGTCTTCCTTTGAAATGCTCTGTATTTCTTCATAATCTCTCCCTCTCTTTATCACTTCATATCTTTCCTCTCCTATATTCTTCTTTGGTCAGGTTTCTTCTGTGTCAATAATACATTCTTTTCTGTACTGAACAGTTCCACCTTGCAATCCTCCCTTAATTCTTCTTAGAGTAATAATAGGTACACTTGGACATTGTGAACCAACACTACCAACATTAACCATTACATTGTCAGGTGATATTTTAATATTTAATATCGATCATAATAAGTTATTGGAGACCAATTTAGTTTTAATAAATACAGTAATGGTAATATTAGGAATGTATAGTAAGCCCCTGACAGATGGAGCCTCGCCCAGGTCCCTGAGGTTAAGGGGGTGCGGGAGTAGGGGACAGGCTTTCTACCCACGCCAGGGAGGGACAGGCTTGGCGTGGGTAGAAAGCCTGTCTCCTATTCCTGCACCCCCCTAAATCCCCCCCAACCCTGTCCCCCTACTCCTGCACCCCTCTAACCCCCCCCCTCCAAGCCTGTCCCCCTACTCCCGCACCCCCTTTGAATTCCCCCCCCCCCAAGCCTGTCCCCCTATTCCCGCACCCCCTTAATTAAAACTGTTTACTGAGGGGTTACTACCATGGCTGGGCACCATGGTGGGGAGTTGGGCTGGCCTGGCTGACGTTCGGGAGAGTATCTCATCAGAGATAGATACCAGAACAGAAACCCTGCAACTTTATTTTATTTTATTTTTGTTTTAACATTCTACGGTAAAATGGTAAACAAATAATAACATTGGCAAGTGTTCCACTAAGAACACATATTATTATAACCTGATTATTATACTTATTATAACCTAACTCACTCACACTATTACAGTGCTACACACACATTAACACACATACAGTATATAAAACAAATAGAGGCTTAGCTCTATGTCTTTCATGTATGTTTATCTTTTCTTGTAACACTACATGATCATATTTTCTCTGTATGTGTGACATGTATTATTTTATTGCATTATATTTTGTCTAATAACATGAGAGAAAAATATTATTACTTATATCTTTATATTTTAATTAAGTATTAATTAACATTTCAGTATGAACATAATACATCTAGCATGCAGTATGTGTGTTCTTTTAAATCACTGTTTGGGATATGACACTTTTATTTTCATATTGTCTATTAGTAATATTATTTATTGTAGGTAAAAAGAGTATATATTCCTTACTGTTATAGCAAGGTGATGTAGAAAGTTTAACTCTCTCTCTCTCTCTCTCTCTCTCTCTCTCTCTCTCTCTCTCTCTCTCTGTAAGGTCTGTTGCTGTCTGTGTTTTTATGTAACTCTCTCTCTCTCGCTCTCTCTTCTCTCTCTCTCTCTCTCTCTCTCTCTCTCTCTCTCTCTCTCTCTCTCTATCTCTCTCTCTCTCTCTCTCTCTCATATAATTTACCTACATACCTTCCTACCGACCTACATTTAACTCTCCCTCTCTCTCTCTCTCTCTCTCTCTCTCTCTCTCTCTCTCTCTCTCTCTCTTGTGACAGTGGAAATGTCCTGATAATGTGAAAACGATAAATATATTAGTTTATTTTTTGGATACATCCTGTGATAAGTCTTGCAAGCAGTCTTATGTACTGTGGAATGGAGGGTTAGGTTAGGTTAGGTTAGGTGTGTGTGGGGAAGGAGAGAGGAAGGAGAGAGTGATGGGGGTGTGAGGGGAAGGAGAGAGGGTAGGATGTGTGAGGGGAAGGAGAGAAGGTAGGATGGAGGGTAGGATGTGTGAGGGGATGGAGAGAGGGTAGGATGTGTGAGGGGTATGAGAGAGGAAGGAGAGAGGGTAGGATGTGTGAGGGGAAGGAGAGAGGAAGGAGAGAGGGTAGGATGAAGGGTTGGTTGTGTGAGAGGAAGGAGAGAGGAAAGATGTGTGAGGGGAAGGAAAGAGGAAGGATGGAGGGGAAGGGAGAAGATGTGTAGGGAAGGGAAGGGAAAGGAAGGGTAGGTACGGTAAAGGAAGGGAGGGGAGAGGAGGAGTAAGAAAGGGAAGGGAAGGGTAGATAGTGTAAAATAAAGGGAGGAAGAAGAGGGGTAGGGAAGGGAGGGAAGAATAGGGAGGGGAAGAGAGAAGAGGAGTAGGGAAGGGAAGAGAAGGGTAGGGTAGGTAGGGTAAAGGAAGGGAAGGGAGAGGGAGGGGAAGGGAAAAGAGGGGTAGGGAAGAAAAGGGAAGGGTAGGGTAGGGTAGGTATGGTAAAAGAAGGGGAGGGAGAGGGAGGGTACAGAAGGAGAAGGGAGAAAAGGGGTAGGGAAGTGAGGGAAGGAGAGGGATAGGGAAGAATAGGTAGGGTAAAGAAAGGGAGGGACAGGGACGAATAGGAGAATGTAAAGGAGGGAAGAGAAGGAAGGATAAGAGACGGAAAAGCAGGGGAAGGGATAAAAAATGAATGTATACAACACAATACAAACAGTAACAGACCAGTTGGTCCTTTAGAGGCTGTTTTGACTCTAAGGTGCTAACTACTAGTAGAGATAATGAATAAAATAGTAATGATAATAATAATAATGAATAAAATAATCCTTGCAACAAATCTTGAACCATTACAAGAAAAGGTACCAAAATTGGGTTTGTTGTTGTTGTTGTTGTACTGGACCAAGACCAATTAAAGGTGTAATATACGCATGATTCATTGGATCACTTTGATTCCATTGAAGTATACCAACAAACAGGACCACATTAACATAAATAATAGTGTTCTGTTGCTTGGAATAGTGTGAAGGAATCAGTTGTTCCAGATTTACCAACACTGTACTACTCCTCTTTAACTTCCTGGCTATCTGTTGGTATATTTCTAAAGCCACTTTATTTATTTATTAATATAAGTAACAAGGAAGCACTAGCATCTTGTATTACCATTATAATGTTATATTTCATTCAATATGATTTAATGTAAAATATTACATTGTGCAAAATCTTATTATAGTATGAACACACACATACACACACACACATACTCTAATAGTATACACACATATGTATTAACACACACACATACTCTAATAGTATACACACATATGTATTAACACACACACATACTCTAATAGTATACACACATATGTATTAACACAAACACATACTCTAATAGTATACACACGTATGTATTAACACACACACATATCCTAATAGTATACCCACATATGTATTAACACACACACATACACTAATAGTATACACACATATGTATTAACACACACACATACCCTAATAGTATACACACATATGTATTAACACACACATATCCTAATAGTATACACACATATGTATTAACACACACACATACTCTAATAGTATACACACATATGTATTAACACACACACATACCCTAATAGTATACACACATATGTATTAACACACACACATACCCTAATAGTATACACACATATGTATTAACACACACACACACACCCGTCCGAGGTCACCGAGGTCGTATGTGTGACACGGCGCTCGTCTGGGTAGCCAGGGTCAGCTTGTTGACCCCTCACCCCTCATCTACCTTCATCTACCAAGTGCCACACATTTAGAAGAATACTAAACTATCAAAATGAGGCCCAACAATCTGTCAACCAACCAACACACTGGCTTGAAGATAATCCGTTAGCACTAAACTCTCTCAAACGAGGAGCTGGCTACCCACCACCTGCCGTAATAGGTCACCTGAAAGCTATTGGTCTATTTCACAATAGAAGTCGCAAACAGGGGAAAAACCGACAGAATAAGATTCGTGTAATCAGCAGTGCAAAAAAGAGGAAAATGCCTTGTGTTGTGAAACCGTACAAAGTGATAGCAGTTCCCCGCCTCTGGTATGACCTCCCCTCTGTGTTCCAATCCAACGTGACCTCACTATGTAACAAATTTGACGAACTGGTGAATACAAAGAACACGATCAGCGCTGATATAGTTTGTGTTATGGAAGCCTGGTAAGTTATACCAGAGTTGTGTGCCATTAAAAATTACGACCTATTCCACTGTCTTAGAACCCAAAAACGAGGAGGTGGACTTGTGATGTTTACACACACAAAGTACAAAGCCAAGCACCTGAACGTTAAAACCCCCAGGGAACTTGAGGTCATGTGGGTAAAATTAACACTGCCATGTCACTCTTGCCACACTGCCTCCATCATTTGTGGTTTGGTGTATCACCCCACACGTGTACCCACCCATGCCCTGCTCGTTGACCACATCATCGACACCTGTGACACGCTATAGGCAAGATATTAATCTTCTAAAATGGTTATATGTGGTGACTTCAACCAACTACATACAAAAGGAATAGAAGCCCAACTGATCATCACCCAGATTGTCAACTTTCCCATCCACGAACAAAACACCCTAGACCTCATTATCCCTGACCTGGCAGACCAGTACCTACCACCTCAACAACAAATTAAAGAACCTGTGTGGGATGGTGAAAAAGTCACCTTCTATTCCCTGTGTTGACGGACATACCAGCCAGGAAGTAGCTAATCTTATCAATGACCATTTCGCCAGGATCTGTCAAACCCTGCCCAGACTGGACTCAGCCCAATTACCAGCTTACCTACCCTCCATCCCTCCCCCACACATTAATGAGCACGAGGTCTACTATAAGCTCTTAATTAAGCTATAAGCTCAAACGCTCCACTACCCATATTGACCTTCCCGTGAGCTTGCTGTTGAGCTTGCAAAACCCATTTGTTCAATAATTAATGCATCACTTAGTTAGAGTAAATACCCACAGGATTGGAAGACAGCTTCCGTTACTCCAATACCAAAAGTTTCAAAACCCCAGTCACTTAATCAATTAAGACCCATTGCCATAACCCCCCTCCCGAGCCTGTTATGTGAAAGCTTTGTGTTCGACTGAGTTTCAGCCAACATCTCAAATGCAATTGACCCCCAACAATTTGGAAATATGAAGTCATCATCAACCACCCATTGTTTCATAAGCCTGCTACACTTTATATACAGTAACCTGGAAAAAAGAAAGACCTCAGTTGCCCTTACATTCATAGATTTCAGAAAGGTTATTGATATAGTAGACCATAACGTAGTTTAAAGGAAAGCTCTTGATATTGGAGTGGAGCACAGTCTAGTGGCATGCCTGGCAAACTTCCTGTGTGACAGACGTCTGGCAAACTTCCTGTGTGACAGTCGTCAGGCAGTGCGTCACCAGGGTGCAGTATCTATACACCAACATCTCCCGTGTGGTGTGTGCCCCAGGGGACCAAGATGGGACCCCTGTGCTTCCTCATCCTAATCAATGACACCTTAACTGACACAATTTTTCACTGGAAATATGTGGATGACTCAGCCATTGGGACAGTCATCAATAACTTGTCTCCTGACTACCACCTCCTGCAACAACACCTCACCAACCTCCAGACGTGGACCAACAACAACAACGTCTCCATCAACCACGGCAAGACAGTAGTGATGCAGTTTCATACGGCTACCACACCACCACCACCACCAGTGATAACACTAGGATAGCAACAACTACAAATAGTGGACACCACCAAGCTATTAGGTGTCATGCTGGATGACAAACTGAACTCGAAAAGTCATATCAGCACCATCATCCAGTCAGCCACATACCGCCTGTATATACTAAGACGACTCAAGTCCCTAGGCACACCCCAAAAGGAGCTGGTAGGAATCCACCACACCTTCATCATCCCCAAGCTGACATACGCCTCCCCTGCCAGACTCAGAGGCAGCAGCTGGAGGGGGTACAAAAGAGGGCATGTCATATCATTCTGGGTACGGCATACACCACCTACCAACAAGCCCTGGATACCCTCAGAATACCATATCTTGTCACCAGACACCAGCAGCTCCTCTGTGACTTCAGTAAACAGTTGCTAATCCACCCACGCCATAGAGACCTCCTCCCACCCACCATTCCCAAAACCCGACACATCCGTCACTACAACCTACTCAAACCCATCAGAGCTAGGACAGACAGATACAAAAATAGTCCCATCCCCACAATAGTCTCTCTAATAAACCAAAAGCACATGTAAATATTTGTACTATGTCCATGTGTGAGTGAACATGCGTGATTGTAATTGTGTACGTCTGTGTGTTGGTTTGGTATTTGTTTATGTCTGTTCATTTATATGTATCTATAAAGTATAACCTATTTGCATCACCATTTTACAATGTATATTTTCAGCCCTTGGCTGCCTGTACCAAATAAACATTTTATTATTATTAATATTATTATTATTATTATTATACCAAAATATTATACACATATATGTATTAACACATACACACACACACATACCTAATAGAATACACACACATATGTATTAACACACATACTCATACATACACACACGTATGTATTAATACACATACTCATACATACACACACATATGTATTAACACACACGCATACACACACGTATGTATTAACACACATACATACACATACCCTAATAGCATACACACGTATGTATTAACACATATACACACACATACCCTAATAGTATACACACATATGTATTAACACACACACATATACACACACAGAATGGTAACAGTAGTAATAACTCAACCTTTACTTATCATGGTGTGAACACTTTTACTAAGTTGTATAGATTAGTGAACAGGAAGTTGATGTTGTTGTTTCATTAGAGAGAGAGAGTTGTGTGTGTTGGCATGGGTGTGTGTGCCTGTGTGTGTACATCTGTGTGCCTGTGTGTGTACATCTGTGTGCCTGTGTGTGTACATCTGTGTGCCTGTGTGTGTACATCTGTGTGCCTGTGTGTGTACATCTGTGTGCTAGTGTGTGTGCGTGCCTGTGAGTGTACGTGCGTGTGTGTACGTGTGTGCCTGTGCATTCATGCATGCGTGTGTGTTCGTGCATGCGTGCACGTGTTTGTGGGTGGGGGGGGGGAGCTGATCAAGGCGGTAGAATAATATGTATATGGATAATTAACATTAATCACTGGTTCTGATCTGTGATCACAATATAATTAATAATTAATTATTGTATTAGTCGTTGGTGAATCTGACATTACATGATAACATTAATATTAATATATTAACATACACCTTTATATGTAGAGTGCTCAGGGACATCTGAAACACAGTACATGTTTCCAATATTAATATACACCTTTATATGTATAGTGCTAACCTAACCTAACCTAACCTTTATATGTATAGTGCTAACCTAACCTAACCTAACCTTTATATGTATAGTGCTAACCTAACCTAACCTAACCTTTATATGTATAGTGCTAACCTAACCTAACCTAACCTTTATATGTATAGTGCTAACCTAACCTAACCTAACCTTTATATGTATAGTGCTAACCTAACCTAACCTAACCTTTATATATACAGTCCTAACCTAACCTAACCTTTATATATACAGTCCTAACCTAACCTATCCTTTATATGTAATCCTAACCTAACCTAACCTAATTCTTTATATGTAGTCCTAACCTAACCTAACCTAACCTAACCTTTATATATACAGTCCTAACCTAACCTAACCTAACCTTTATATGTATAGTGCTAACCTAACCTAACCTAACCTAACATTTATATATACAGTCCTAACCTAACCTAACCTAACCTAACCTAACCTAACCTTTATATATACAGTCCTAACCTAACCTAACCTAACCTTTATATGTATAGTGCTAACCTAACCTAACCTAACCTTTATATATACAGTCCTAACCTAACCTAACCTAACCTAACCTAACCTTTATATATACAGTCCTAACCTAACCTAACCTAACCTAACCTAACCTTTATATATACAGTCCTCAGGGTCTGGTTGGACATCTGAAACAACGGGTGAAGTTCCACTAGACCGGTCCATCTGTGGCCTGGTGGTCACAAAGGAAAGGTAAGTAACACACACAGACAACACATTGACCTATTTACTGGTCCAAGTGTTCTTATCCCTACCCATTATCACTTTCAACACACACACACACACAGACACACACAGATAATAATCTATATCTATAAAAGAGAGGCGTCTGTCTGTGTGTGTCTGTCTGTGTGTGTTTGTCTGTGTGAACTTTTCTCCCAAAACAAAGAAATAGACGAAACAAACCATATATATATATATATATATATATATATATATATATATATATATATATATATATATATATATATATATATATATATATATATATATATATATATATATATATATATATATATATATATATATATATATATATATATATATATATATATAAGTATCTTAAACGGGGGCATGACTCAGGGAAGGTTTAAGGTACAGTAGGCTCTACTTCCGCGTTTATCATTTACCACTACCAATGTTGAGCCACCCAGAAATTTGATTCCCCAACCACGTGTGATCCTGATACGAACCACTCACTACAGAGTGAGATGGAAAGAAGGGTGTGGTAAAGGAAAGTGTGTCTCATAAGGTGTGTGCATGAATTTAACACTGTTCTCTCCGACACTTGTGATGGTTCTCCAACGCCTGATTGTCTGGCCTAGACATTACTATCTAATGACTCCATCTGATTAATATAATATCCTACCGTATTCCATGCATTGTAATTGTATACAAAACATCACATTATTTATTTTCAGGTCCTGTTTGCATAATTGAACTAATCATTTTTGGCCACACGAAATTATATTGGAGGAATGAGAAGGAGAATGTGGTGGGGAAATGGATTAGTAGAGTGAGTACTGGAAATGGGTAAAGGAGAAGGCTAATGGAAAGAGGATGTGGGTGAGGTGTGGTACAGGGTGTGGAGAAGTGACAGAGTGATCATTGGGTAGTAAATTCACCCTCCACTACAAAACAGTATCCTTTGGTAACCAGTAACACAAAGTCATTAATCAGAAAATGTCTTGACTGAGGTCAAGTAACAAAATTGGCTGACTTGTAATATATTGCAACAATGAATAGATGGTGGAAGGTTTCATTGCATAACATGGTAATATATTAACAATTTTAGGATACATTTAAAGGTTTGGCCCCTTTGTGGACTCAAGCTATTCCTTTGAAATTCTTCAACTGTCCCTTTTTCCTTCTGGTTACTGTTTATCTTCTTTATTTCTTTTTTTTTGTGCTAATGTCCTCCAGGACCAGTATGGCCTTCTTTCTTTCTCTTCATTCACTTCAAGATGCTCAAACACATTCATTATAATTGGATTATATTGAGCACATGCATATCATACGTAGACATGAACGTCACTCTTTTATCTTCCATTATTCGGAGATACTTACTATGTAGCTATACGAAGGAAGAGAACCGGAGGAATGTATTTTCAGCTTGTGTAGCCTTTTGTGAACTCCTCACGAGGCAATATTGACAAGGTATATACTGGTAATAATTCATTACACAAACTTTTTAAAGAATTTTCATTACCACCAGGTTATTCTTCCTTGCGATGCTACAATTGTCTACCATGACGAAGTTAAACTCATAGTGACAACAAAATAATAATCATGAAGTGAGTGGTGCACGAACACAATCTTTAAGGGTTATGGATGTTTTGGTATTGATTATTCCACCTTCTCTTTATTAGTAACTGGCAGGATAACAATGACTTACTACATGACTCATATATATGTTTAATAAACAATTGCTGGCATGTAAATTATACTGTGACATAAATTCTATATTAATTTTGTATAATACAGCAAATAACACTACTCGATCACTGTTGATGCTGTAGAATTTCAACTTAACCTCTGTTTCCATTTCACTCTGTAATGATTGGTTCGCCTCATGATCACACGTGGTTCGGGATTCAAGATTCTAGGTGGTTCAACATTGCCAACGCTAAGTTATATACTGTACGTGGAAGTGAAGCCAACTGTACATGAAAACTCCACATTTCGAAGATTACAATATCCTCTGAAGCTGTCATATGGAATGACTATTAATAAGAGCCAAGGTCAAACCATGATATCTATAGGGCTTGATCTCTTTGAAAATCCAGCCTTCACACATGGGCATCTCTATGTTGCACTTTTACGTGTTGGAAATGCAGAGAACATCTATATATTGACTCTAAACCAGAAGACAAAAAAATTTGTGTACACTGAAGTTTTGCAATGAAAGTTTGACCACAACACAGAAAAGTTTATGCTGTTTATGTTATATACAGGTTTTTTCAGTACATTCTTTACCCGCCGCACTACGACATCAGTTTAAAAATTGTTTTTTTAAGCTGATGTCGTAGTGCGGTTTAGAGTCAATATATAGATGTTCTCTGCATTTCCAACACGTAAAAGTGCAACATAGAGCTGCCCATGTGCGAAGGCTGGATTTTCAGAGAGATCAAGGCCTATAGAAAGGTCTTAAGAAAATAAAGAAAACGCGGCGGGTAAACGATTGAGCAAAAAACCTTGTACAGTTGCGGTCAATAATAATCATCCATCATGGGTATCTCAAACAATTTATTGTCTAATGTTTTCAAGTTCACATATGATGTTATTGTTTTAAGTAGTGTGTAGCTGCTTGTATTAAATTAAAAGATAGTAGTTAACATATTTATTGGAAAGATTATCATCTAAGGAACAGAGGGAAGCTGTCAAACTCTTGTGTGAGTTACCCCTATATGGATGATTATATATGGCTGCGACTCTATGTAAACCATGCTGAAAAACAAAAATAAAAAAATTAATTGTTGTTACTCCTCCTTCTGGCACCGTACCTAACCACTTCAAGTTTGGTTGGACCAGCGAAGCGGGCCGACTACAGCTAGTTTGAAATAATATAAGGTAAGTCATTTTACGAGCCTGTGAAACTTATATCTCCATACTGTATTTATGACTTGGCAGATGTGACGAATTGACTTTTGCCTCTGGCTGTACAAGTTTGTTCACTGCACTGATTCCACTGTTATAGTGTGGAAAGGGCAACTATGAACTTTCCTGCTATTTGTTCGGGTTTGAGAAAGTGGTTTGGTTTATTATATTTCATATTCCCATTGGTATAGATTAAGGGACCCTGTTATGTAGTCAGAAAATTGGAGATAGATGAGTCCTTCAAATGTTGCCACCAAACACTATCTAGTTAAAGGATCTTGTTTCATGGCATAGGCAGGAGGAATCAAGAGCCACCAGATCTCAAACACGATTACAGGGTCCCTTTATATACGAGTGCTATCTTGGTATTAAATGTATGGCAGAGAACAGCACCCTGGTGAATACAAAGGAATACAAAGGAAGTACAGGCAACAGGAGGTCCATAGTGACCTTTTACTAGGTTACCTGTTTAACTATGCTAATCTAGACTACGTGTTGAAGGAAAGGATAGCAAAGGACAAGGCTCCTCCCCACCCACCACTCCCACCGGATATCCCGGTTGTGGTGGGTCTCTCTCCTATGTATGTATGTATATGTGTATATGTGTATTTGTGTATGTATATGTGTATATATGCATGTATGTGTCTATATGTATGTATGTATGTGTATATATATTTATGTATGTGTATATATATAGTTATGTATGTGTGTAAGTATATATGTATGTATAGAGAAAGACGTGTATGTACTGTATATTTGTGTGTGTATATATGTATGTATGTATGTATGAAGGATTTGTATAAGTCTCGCTCCAACATTGGTGGAGTGTGGACATTCTCTTGGCGCTCTGCCTGCATTGTTGTTTGATTTGTTGTTGCGTTCTTGTTCGTGTGTTGTTGTTTGTGTTGTTTGTACATTCTTGTTTGTGTGTTGCAATTTCTGTGGTGTTGCTGGTGTTTTGTCTGTTGTGGTTGTGTATTGTTTTGTTGTGATTCTCTTTGTGTAGGTGTGTGTGTGATTGAGTGTATAGTTGTTGGTGTGCAGTTGTTTGCTTCCCATGTAGGCCTTGCCTGGCCTGATGGAGAGCGTGGATTCCTGCTTGGAGGCCGACTTGGTAATGATGGAGGATGACGAGGCTCCAGTTGCAGATCACTGGCCTGAGCTGCCTTCACACAACCCTCCCCACCTCTGCTCGTCCGATTTCTCGCAGGATTCCGATGGTGTGGCCTGTTTGCCTCCGGCTGCCAAGACGGCGAAGGGTGCTCCAGCTGTACACAACGTACCTTCTCTGCCTCACCCTGGTGCTTCTTCCTTGTATACCCAATCCTTGCCTTCGTCCAAACTTTCTGCTTTTGCCCCGAGAAATACCTATGTCAAGCTCTCCTTCCCTGGAAACCCATCTACGGACACAAAGCTGCATTGGTTGTCTGATGTCAACAGCGCATTCCAGTTGTAGCATGAACTGGCTGAAGTCAAGGTGGCTGCCATCACCTACCAGTTTTTCTACATCTCTAGGAAGCGTCAAAACATCATGGAGAGAGTCAATTATGGTGAATTTTTGTCTCTGCCCCTCATTCTTCAAGACTCACCCGAATGGCCCACCTTCAATTGAAATTTCCTTTGATTTCCTCCCCTATCTTCCACTGTGTGAGGTGCAGAAACTTCATAATGACCAGCCTTGGTGCTACAGGTGCTGTGGAGTTGGGCATATCTCCTAGTACTGTTCTGCCAGGCCGAAGTGTGCATGGTGTACCGTTGACCATGATTCCAAGACGTGTCCTGTCAGGGGTGAACCATCACTTCCTGTTGCCTCCACCTCTTAGCCTTCACCTCCTGAGGGTACGTCTCGATGGAAGTGTCCACGATGCCTTCAGCCAGGGGTTAACGTCTGGCATGGATGTACTCGACGTCAAGCCCAGGCTCTTGCCTCTACTCTTGTGCCGCCTCCACCACCATCACCTTCCCAGTCTGCTCCTCCTACCAGCCCTGCCTCGCCTTCGGACCTGGCCCTCTGCAAGTCTGTCACTACCCTCATGGTACGATGTACGGCTCTCGAGAACTGCTTCTCCACCCTTGAACCCAGGATTAATGGGCTGGTTGCCATTTAGGCTGTGAATGACTCCAAACTCTCCATCTTGGTTGAGGCTCAGCAGGCCATCATCTACACTGTCACCACCATTACTGAAAGGATGGATACTGTTGCATCCCTCCTTGAAAAGCTTTACGAGTCAGTCGTTTCTCCTGGTCCATCTTCTTCTCCAGGTCGCTCATCTGCCCCCACTCCCCGGACTTCTACCTCCAAACACAGAGTTTGCTAGTGATTGTCAGCTGGATGTCATCTCCTGGAATGTATGTGGTATTACCAGTCATGCTATGCTCACTCAACTAAAGGTCTACGTTTTTCGTCATCATGCCAGTGTTATTTTTCTCCAGAAAGCATTTCCAGGATGGCCAACCATTGCTGGGCAAGCTCCTTCCCTCTCGGGTTCTGTGCCAAATGTTCATCTAGTAAGGAATAGTCTCCTGACTTACATATATAGCTCCTTGCCACTTCGCCTTCTCTGTACCTCCTCTGATCCTGACATGACCTTTCAGCTGTTTGAGGTTCTATCTGGGGATGGAGTACTCCAATTATGTAATATCTATTCTGCCCCAGCTAGACTTACTATTGGGCTCTTCCTTCTCAAACAGTGCATGGTATGGTGTATATGGGAGATTTTAATGCTCGACATTCTGACTTGGGTAATGGATCTGGATCTACTAATCGTAATAGTGTTCGTTTCCTTTTATACATCTGCAAGCAACATCTGACATGCTGAGACACTGGCGGTGCCCCTCATTGCCGGGGAGGTACTCTGGATTACGTCGTCTCGTCTGGCCTCATAGCATCTCAGGTCCAGTGCTCCTCAATGCCAGATTTATTCTCTGATCATGTCGCTCTTCGGTTTCATTATTTTCTACCTGCTGGATCAAGAGCTTCAGCCACTCGTTTGCGTATTGCTGTGCCCCCTAAATATTGCCCGACTCACATATTATTTATGGCCGATGTATTCCCTGCATTTGACATATCTTCACCTGAACGGTTGTACTCAGATCTTGTTTCTGCTAATCATGACTGTTATAGGCTATCGGTCTCCTGGCCACACCTACAACATTGCCATACTGCCCACTCCTAGACGTATACAGGATGCGAAGCAGGAGGCTTAACGTGATGACCTTTTGTGACAAGCCAACCCAACCCCTGACCTGCACAATCGTTACTAAATATCTAGGGACGCTTTAGTCACCCTACAGGAGCGTGTTCACACTGATTCTTGGTAGTGGTTCATAGACAGCATCAACCAGCAAACAAGTGTGGCTTCTATGTAGCGCCTCATCCATCAGGTTGTTAAAAAGATACCAGCCACTGCCCATCATCACACTCCCACCGTCTTTGCCCAAAACCTTGTCGATGTCTGGTCAGAACAATCTACCCCAGCCAGTCTACCCATCCACATATAAAATGCACTTGCTTCCCGTGCTGCTATCCATCAATTACGTCTAATGTCTGCTCTTTTGCAAGATGATGACAATGATGATGTAGAGCAGATAACCAAGGAGGAGTTGCGCCGTGCTCTCTCTCGGGGTAGAGCTTCTTCTCCTGGTGATGATGGTACAACTTATGCTGTGCTTTGCCTACTTCAACAAGTTCCCGGGAACCTTCTACTTCGACTGTACAATCTCTGTCTTCGTGATGGTTGTGTACCACTAGCCTGGACCAGCAGTACAATAATACCCATCCCTAAGCCAAGCACTGCGAAGTTCAGGCCTATTTTCCTTATTTCCTGTTTTTGTAAGTTTATGGAGAGAATCTTACTTAATCGTCTTGTGTACCGACTGCAGGATCGCCTTTCTCCATGGCTGTTTGGTTTCCTTTCCCAGCAGAGCACAAACCACTGCCTAGTCGACCTGTACTCTTGCCACTCCAGGCACAGTGAGGTGGCATTCATTGACCTTCGAAGTGCCTTCGATGTTGCTAATAGAGACGTCATGTTGGATCAACTGGTTGAATTTGGATTGAGGGTAATCTACTATGGTGGATTCCGGGTTACCTCAGTAACAGGACCTCCCGTGTGTGGACTCAGTCCTTTGCACATTTTTCATCTTGGTACACCTCAAGGAGGTGTTCTCTGCCTATTTTTATTTAATATTCTGATGCATCGGTTGCTCACTTCTCTCCCTAATATTCCTGGAACTACAATTACGTGCTATGCTGATGATATCAGTGTTCATTCCACCTCACCAAGGGATCTCCAGTGGTTTCTTGACTCCTTTTCTGTGGCCTCCTCTCTCTGTGGCATTATTGTCTCTCCAGATAAGAGCAGAATATTCACCTGTCACCTTCCTCAAGCTCGGCCAGTATTCACCATTGGAAGGACTGTCATTCTCATGTGTTCCCAGAACCGCTACCTGGGTGAACCAATCAATATTTGGCCAGTTTACCCTGCCAAGCCTCAAGACCATCCCTTTGTCCAGGACTTGTTGGGTCGTCTCCAGCGCCGACCATCTATATTCCTTTTATCCGTTCAGTTGTTGATTACCTCTCCCCTGCTTTGATTTAACTTCCTAGGGCTACTCTGGAAACTTTAGAGAAATATCAGAATATAGATATGAGAATAATTCTCGGCAGTCCCATGTTGACCAGGATAGTGAATATGCAGTGTGAGTTGCATCTTCCCCCATTAGTCGAAACAATTTACTCAAATGTTACTTGCTTCACTGCCAAGTGCCACCATTTCCCATATCTTTCACCCCACTACTGGTATATAGTCAGGACTTCTCTTACTTAAACCAAACTCCCCTGTCCCTCCCATACTGCCTGCTGGATGTATTCTTATAAGGTCTGTTTCCTCTATGCTTCGTAGTCTTAATATAGATATAAGGGTTGTATACATCCCCCCAGGGCCCCCTCCGTGGATGCTACCAATACCTGATGTGAGCTTCACACCTACTTCCAAGTCGGAACTGCCTTCTCTGTAACCACTCTAACTAAACATTTTGTGAACTGTATGCCATTCTGGATGCTGTTAGTCTTGTTTGTCAACGTGGAGTGAATTCTGCCATTTTTTGTATCTCCAAACCTACCCTTCATTCCCTCTCAATTGTTCAGCCCACACACACTACTGTTGTTAAGCAAATTTTGTCGTTTTTGGCCTTATTGCGTCATCGTAACTTGACTGTCAAATTTTTATGGGTGCCAGACTCGCGAAGGAGGCCTGCCATCTGCCTCCTCGTGGTGTTGGACGTCCTCTCTCCCTAACATGTTTCCTCTATAGAGTCCGCTCCGCTGCTCTTCTCCCTGTACGGTGGTGCAGTCTGTCTGCCAGCACAAATATTCCTACCGTCGTCGGGAACTCATGATTCGAAGGCACAATGTAGTCTCTGCTCGTTTGAGGCTTTGTTACCGGCCACCGTGGCAGGTTGCTGGGATGCAGGGTGAGCCTTCACTGAGTATCGCTTGTGTTGAGCGCTTCGTGCTAACACTATAGAGCACTATTGCCTGGCCTGCCCCACTGTCCGACACTTGCTGCCCCAGGGCCTGCCACTTGATGTGGTTTGTCGACACCTGCTGAACCACCAGGTCCTGGAGGAACTTCTGGTATGCCACCCTCGTTTTGGTGGATTAACGTAGTCATATGTAAATATTCGTCTGAATTTTCGTGTTTCTTTCTGTTATGCTTTCGTGATGTGTGTGTGTGTGTATGTGTGAGTGTATGTGTGAGTGTGTATGTGTGAGTGAGTATGTGTGAGTGTAGTCATTGGATGTTCATGTGTCCCGCTTACCCTTATGTTTTGTTGTCTCTCTTTTAATTGACACCATGGTTCAAAAAAAAAAAAATATATATATATGCAGATGTTCTTAAGTCTTACAATATATTGTTCAGGATTCTCACCCACTTCCGGCTTGAAATCTCTAAATTTGACCCTATAACCGTCCTCAGTCAAGTTAACTCTCTTCAACACTGTATTTTTAACCTGAACGTAGTCCAAGGCTAACGTATCTGAAAGCCTTTTGAGTACACGCTGAGAGCTGTACCCGTCAACAAAGTACTTAGTGCAGTTGCCCAAGTCTCTTTTGGCCACTCTTTTTAACTAGCGAATCGCTCAAATCTCAACAGGTAACTGTCTAATTCATCCTTACCTTCTACAAATACCGGAAGTTTGGGAGCCTTGGCTCGAACCAACTCTTGCGTTCCTCTCTCCGGTTGTGCTGATACTTCTAGCTTCTTTAACTCGAGCTCATGTTTTCTCTGTGCTTCTCGATCTGCGACTTCCTTCACATCTTGTTCTGCTGCTTTTTCGGCTTCTCTTTCCATTCTCTCCTCTGCTTGAATTTCAGACACGAGTTTTCTTACCTCCTGGCCAATATCCAATTTCAACCAATGTTTCCATTCTATTCATTTTTATGGCACTTAACACACTGCAAGGTCTGCTTTATTCATCAAATACACCCGATCCCAGTCAGGCCCCCATTGTCACAGATTCATTAGGATCGGGATTGATGAAGCACACCAAACACAGTTTTATATAATAATTATTTTAATAGGCACAAACCACCATTAACTAACACAACAATTTCCGATAAAATCCAACACCACCTCTCATCCCCACTGAACACAAGTAATAAATAACAGTTGAATATTAAACCCCAACAAACACTCTAACCCCACTCATGACAAGTATAGGACCACCACACCACACAGTGGGACAGTCTGGTAGCCCTCCTTCCTACAATAACAATAGGTAAGTAGGCAAAAGGCAGGTCGCTCCTTCCACACACAGGTACCGTAGATAGGCGATAGATGGGCAGCTCATTCCACCACACTGATAACGTAGCTGGGTGATAGGCAGGCAGCTCCTTTTCCACAACCAGCAGGTGGGCGATAGGCAGGCAGCTCATTCCCCACATAGGCAGACAGTTCCTTCCCCACACTGATAGGTGGGTGATAGGCAGACAGTTCCTTCCCCACACTGATAGGTGGGCGATAGGCAGACAGTTCCTTTTCCATACAGACAGAGATTCCTGTGCATCTCAGTCCGGACACCTTGGCTGGCTGGTGCGTTCTGCCAGTCACAGTCCAGGACTCGTCGACTAAGTGTCAATCAGCTCCACAAACAAGATAACCACCTATCTGCCCAGTTCATGAAATTTGTTACACTTGAGAAGATTTGTGTGTCAGTCTCTTCTCTTGGTTTGTCTCCTACTCCAGGTCGTTCATCTGCCTCTACTCTCCGGAGACTTCTTCCTCCAAGCATAGGGTTTGCTCTTAATGTCATCTCCTGGAGCGTCTCTGGTATCACCAGTTATGTTAAACACAGTCAACTCATGGTCAATGTTTTTCCTCAACATCCGAGTATTTTCTTTCTCCAGGAAGTATTTCCAGGATGGTCTCTCACCTCTGGACAAACTCTTAACTTGCATACTTAGCTTCTAGCCACATCACCTTCTTCTGTACCTCCACCGATCCAGACATGACCTTTCAGCTTCAGGAAGGTACTCTGGATCTCATCCTTACATCTGGACTGATAACATCTCAGAACCAGTGCTCCATGGTGTCAGTTTTATTCTCTATTCATGTCACACTTTGGCTTCATTATATTCTACCTGCTTGGTTTACTGCTCCTGCCACTCGTTTACATATTGCTGTGCCTGTAAATCAAGAGAGGGATACCTTTGTACAGTAGGGTGAATGTCAGATGAGACTTTCTGAAGCATGTCGAAGGCAGCAGTGACAAACGAGAACCACAAAGTGGTTTTGTACAAAACAATTATTGAAAAACAACCATACAATTTAGTGAGATGGTTTGGTGACATTGTTCATTGAAGAGTGTTGTTGGTAAACATACAAATTAGTGTGATGGTTGGTTCTTCTTGCCATAAGCAATTGTTTCAATGTTCAGTTCAATGGATGAGAAACACAACAGAAGAATATTATTGAGGTGACAGTCCGAGAGCTGATAGTGAAGGTGAGACTTGGTGACCAGAGTACCAAGTAGCCTTGACTTGGAGAGAGTGCAGGGTTGACAAACAGTAATTGTCTCGGGCCGGACGATAGGCCTTCATGGGCCAGATTTGGCCTGCGGGCCAAGGTTGGCCACCCCTTGCAGGCCGGATTCCATTATTAATTCGGAGTATGTTCACGGGCCACACAATATGCCTCTGTGGGCCGGATGTTCCCCGCTCCTACTCTAAATATAGCCTGATGGACATCTTATTTTTGACTCATATGTTACTTACTATTTACCTTTCTTTGCCGGACCAGTTATACTCTGATCTTTTCTTTGCCAGTCATGTCGTTTACAAGTTATTTGTCTCCCAGACACACCTCCAACTTCGTTGTACCGCCCATTCATAGATGCTTTACACAAGAGAGTTTTATACAGAGTAGTTGACAGTAACACTCTGTTCTTAGTTCATGAGAGAGAGAAACAAAAATTGTATATATATATTGTATAAGTAACAGGAAACGTGTGTGTGTGTGTGTGTGTGTGTGTGTGTGTGTGTGTTGGGTTCGTACTATCCCTATCGTTGTAAAATTATTGACCATTAAATTCCTTCATGACTAACTTGGAATACTGTATGAAGGTAAAACTAATTGTGTGGTTAATGTGTGTGTGTGTGTGTGTGTGTGTGTGTGTGTGTACCAATCTGAAATGCTTGTGATCCTCCCTAGATACAGAAAAGTTGTTTGGTAATTGTTAAACTAATATGGATCAATTGTCAGGCTTAAAATAAAGTATACTACTTTGATTTGCAAGAAGTAAGAACACAATAATTTACAAAGGATTAAATTACTCGCAGTACACTGGAGTTCATTATGTAATATGTTTTATCTCTTCCTCCACTGTCCCTACGGATGCCGCCATGACACTATGTCAATCCACACACACATTGACACACACATTATCACAAGGCCACACACACATTGACACTCATACATTATTTCAAGGCAACACACACATTAACACACATACATTATTACAAGGCCACACACACATTAACACACATACATTATTACAAGGCCACACACATATTAACTCACATACACTATCTCAAGACTACACACACATTAACACACATACACTAATACAAAGCCAAACACACATTAACACACATACAGTATATAAAACCAATAGAGGCTTAGCTCTATGTCTTTCATGTATGTTTATCTTTTCTTGTAACACTACATGATCATATTTTCTCTGTATATGTGACATGTATTTTTTTATTGCATTATATTTTGTCCAATAACATTGGCATGCATTCCACTAAGATCACATATTATAACCTGAGATTGTCATGAGAGATAATTACTTATATCTTTATATTTTAATTAAGTATTAATTAACAAGCAGCATTAATTAGTATGCATTATGTCTGTTCTTTTGAATCACTGTTTGGGATATGTTACTTTTATTTACATATTGTCGAACATTCACATCGCTTATTGTAGGAAAAATTAGTATATATTCTTTACTGTTACAGCAAAGTGATAGAAGAGGGTTTCAAACACACACACACACACATTCTCTCTCTCTCTCTCTCTCTCTCTCTCTCTCTCTCTCTCTCTCCCCCTTTTAACACTCAGGAAACCCCCATCGTTGAGGCAAAAATGGAGTGAGTTTATTTCCTCTCAGTCCAAGGTTAACCCCACCAACGAGAACTTTTGGGTGTACGGTTACCCTTCATACACACGGGTCTGGAAAAACACACAATATTATAGTAAGAACAAAGGTTTTTTTTATCCCCTTCTTTAGCCAGTATATAAATATTATCAGGTGTCTTAGACCAGTTATTACACAGAATAAAACAAGTTATTAATTGTAATTATAAAACGCACCATGTGTGTGTGTGTGTGTGTGTGTGTGTGTGTGTGTGTGTGTGTGATCCTACAAGTTTTCCACTCCTAGATTCTAGTGTTCTTCCCTACATCTTGAAAGTATGTATGGTAATAAATATACAACCCTTGTCAAGGGGAATATGAATGTTACTATATTGATTTAACAAGTTGTAATAACACAATAATTTACAAAGGATTAAGTTGTTCACAGTACACTGGAGTTCATAATCTAATATGTTTTATCTCTTCCTCCACTGTCCCCACGGATGACGTCATGACACTTCCTGTGTGGTGTGTGGAAACCCTGTGTGAGTTTATTATCAAGAAATATCTTTCACACATATGTTAGATTATGTTTTGATGGTATTATTGATTACGTCCTGCACTGATCTATGTTGGATTGTTGTCTTTTGAAATCCTCTGCCTCTCTTTATTACTTTCTGACTTTCCTCCACCTCTCCTTACTTTCCTCAGCCTTCTTCCTCTCCTTCTTTATACTACTTCCATTCTTCTGCATCTTCTTCAGTCACACCCACCATCCTGATGTCCTCCTTCACTGCACCCATAAATCATCTTACTGATCTCCCACTCTTTCTCTTGCCTGGAAGGACCATCTCCAACATCCTTTTCCCCGCGTACAGCCAGTACTGATGGTCGTGGACCAGAAGCAGTTGAAGACATAACCATTGAGCCACAAATTCCCAGAGCAATCGAACAATGTGATTCCCCTCCACCTACCCCACCATCCCACACTTGAACACCCCGCCAACCCCTACACCACCGTGGCCACTCACCTGGTAACAATATTATTATTACCCGTTTGCAAAGTTTGAAATAATCGACCTTAACCTCCTCTACCCATTATGGACTCACTGTTCCCACGCCTTCTTCCTTATTTACACACTGATATTCAGTCTTGTTTCTGTTTACATTCATTTCCTTTCTCTCCTGTGCATATTTCAAACTCTCCAGCCTTGCCTTGACTTCTTTCAGGCTCTCTCCACATAACACAATGTCGTCCACAATCATCATTGTCCATGGAGACTCCTGTCATATCCCATATTTTAATCTGTATGGAAGGGATCAAAATCGATGTTTTTAAGTAGTGGTAGTAGTAGTAGTTCGTTTAGTAGTTGTTGTAGTAGTAAGTGTAGTAGTAGTAGTAGTGGTTGTAGTAGTAGTAGTAGTAGTAATAGTAATTGTAGTAATAATAGTAATTGTAGTAGTAGTAGTAGTAATAGTAATTGTAGTAGTAGTAGTAGTAATAGTAATTGTAGTAGTAGTAGTAGTAGTAGTAGTAGTAGTAGTAGTAGTAGTAGTAGTAGTAGTAGTAGAAGTAGTAGTAGTAATAGTAATTGTAGTAGTAGTAATAGTAATAGTAACTGTTGTAGTAGTAGTAGTAGTAATAGTAAGTGTTGTAGTAGTAGTAGTAGTAATAGTAAGTGTTGTAGCAGTGTAGTAGTAATAGTAAGTGTTGTAGTAGTAGTGATAGTAGTAGTAGTAGTAGTAATTGTAGTAGTAGTAGTAGTAATAGTAGTAATTGTAGTAGTAGTAGTAGTAATTGTAGTAGTAGTAGTAGTAATAATAATTGTAGTAGTAGTAGTAGTAATGGTAATTGTAGTAGTTGTAGTAGTAATGGTAATTGTAGTAGTAGAAGTAGTAGTAGTAATAGTAATTGTAGTAGTTGTAGTAGTAGTAGTAGTAATAATAATTGTTGTAGTAGTACTAGTAATAGTAAGTGTAGTAGTAGTAGTAGAAGTAGTGGGATATGCTGCTCACCTCACTGTTGTTAGGTTAGGTCAGGTCATACATGTCCTTTACCAACCTTACTTACTTCTCACTGTTGTTACACCATTGTCATACATGTCCTTTACCAACCTTACATACATCTCTGCAACTCCTGACTTCTTCCTCATACTATACCACAAATCCGCTCTAGGCACCTTGTCATAGGCCTTCTCTAAGTCTACAAACACACATTGACACTCCTTCTGGTCTTCTTTGTACTTCTCCATCAATATCTTTACAGCCGAATGTATCGTAAAACCAAGTTACTTCTTGATGATCCTCACTTCTCTTTTTACTCTAGCTTCTATAAATCTTTCCCATATCTTCATTGAATTACTAATCAAATTTATATCTCTATAGTTTCTGCAGTCCTACACATCTCTCTTGCTTTTGTAAATATATCCTAGTTCACTTTTCCTCTAGCATCCTCTTACTTTCAAGGATTAGGTTTAACAATCTGGTTAGCCACGCCACCGCCATCTTCCCAAAGCTCCTTCACACTTCCAATGGTATGTTATCTGGGCCTACTGCTTTGCCTCCCTTCGTCCTCTTCATGGCCTTCCTCACTTCCTCCCAGCTAATCTCTCGTACTTCCTGATTCGCTACATCCACCCTCACCTCTACCAACCTTCTCTCCCTCTCATTTGCTATGTTTATCAGCTCTTCCTAACACTCCTTCCACCTCCTTAACACACTCTCCTCACTAATCAACACATTTCCATTTACATCCTTCATCATATTAACCTGTTGCACATCCCACCCAGCTCTGTTCCTCCGCCTGGCCAATCGGTACATGTCTTTATCCTTATTTCAATTAACTCATTTCTCATTCAGATCATAACATGCATTTTCCTTTGCTTAGTCATCTCCTTCATTGCTTTGCTCTGCCACTCCTTAAATTTCTGCAAACTTTCTTTATCCCTTTGTCTGTCCCATTTCTGTTTCGCTTGCTTTTTATACAATATTATACTTCTTTATTCCACCACTAAATCTCCTCGCTTCTTTTGTCTTTACTTTTCGATGTCATTCCAAGTACCTTTTGTGCTTTCTCCCTCACCACTTCAGATAAATCTGCCCACCTGTCCTCCTACTGATCCATAGCCTGGCTCACCTCCCTCTTAACTTTTGTTAATGTAATCTCCCTCCTTTAGTTTCCAACACATCATCCTTCGTTCAGTCCTCATTTTCATCTTCACCTACACTTTCAGACTCATCTTACCAACCAACACCCTCTGTTGTCTTTCTACACTCTAAACTGTCACTACCTTGCAATCACTCGATAATCTCAACTTGCATCTCCTACATTATCATAGTCTATTACTATGGGTTTCTGGGCCAGTAAATCATCGTTTCTTGCAATTATCTTCCAAAGTAATTGCTGTATCGGATTGTTACTTTGGCACAGTGTACAACACACTTCAACCTAATTTCTAGCAATGTAGTGCATTAGCAAATGTTTTTAATTACGGCGTTTACTCGTGACTCTGATGGCATAGCTAAGCATTACCAACGTTGGCATTCGAACACTCACTACTCCCCAATCCTGTTTATCCCTACCACCCTCCCTCCCCCTCTAACTTAATCATTCTCTCCACCTCCATCCCCGACCCTGTCCGTCCCTACCTCCCTCCCTCCCTCTCATTTCCCTCTCATTCCCTCCTCCCACATCTCTTTTCCTTTGCCTCCCCGTCATCCCCTTGCTTATTCCCAATACCATATATACATAACGTATGTTATGGTAAGCCTTGATTATTTAAATATACAAAGTTACTGTGCAAACCCTCCGACAATTAAAGCTACTGTATGATATAGGTTGGTGCGTGAACTAAAAGTTGGTGATAGCATCTGTATTATCATAAAGATATATTATGTACATGTACTATTTCAATAGGGAATCAAATACAATTTCATTCCCAAAACCATCATGTGCATTTAATGTTTCAAGTGTGTAACCCTCATTATCACATGTTAATAATGGTGTTGGGCCTAATGAGAGTAGGCATCAAAGTCAGAATAATTTTATTCCATGACAGTGGTTATTTAAATTACAAAGTTACATAGTCATACTTAGATTGAACTCATTAAAAGCCACAATATAAACATCTGCATAAAGATGGACACACACACACACACACACACATTCATGTGAAGACATACTCATATTGGAGGTGCAATGAAATGCATTAATTGAGACGTGGTCCTTAATTAATACGAGGTTGATAATGGATCACAAATAGGTAAGGGTGGGAATATGCAGGGATTTATGCAGCATGGTATGTGACATCAATGACAAATAATGTATATAAATAGAAGATGTATAGCGAATGCATTTCTGCATCCACGTGGAAAATGTAGCATGTTGGCTATGACAGCTATGAGCAATCATAGTAAAAAAGTGATGCAGCCGACACACACACACACACACACAGGGAAGGGGGGAAGTAAACGAGAGAGAGGATTTAAAGAGAAGGGGGGGAGGACGGATGGGATGGGTGCTAGACGACGTTCGGATGTGTACATTAGTCATGCCAACTCATTTGACTTTGACTTTTAACGCTAAGAGTAAATGCCAGAATTAACAACATTTGCCATTGCACCACATTGCTGAAATTTAGGTTGTGTGTTGTACAATGTGCCGAAGAACTAATCCGATACAGTAATTACTTTGGAAGATAATTGCAAAAAACGATGATTCATGGACCCTGAAACTCATAGCAGTGTACTCCTAACACCAGTCTTGTATGTAATCATATTCGCCCCATTTTTGAAGCAGGTGTTAACTACAGCCATGACTGTACATTTTGAAAAAAGTCAACAATTATCTGTCCCTCTGTCTTCCACCCTCCCACTCCGTACCTACTCATTACCCTCTCATCAGTCATCACCGTTATCCCCTTCTTCAACATTGAAATCCACCCCAATAACCACTCTTTCCTCCCTGTGTATGTTCTGAACCACTTACTTTACTTCACCGTAGAACTCTTCCTTCTCCTCCAACTCACATCTCACTTACGAGGAATATACACTGATGACATTCATCAATACTCCTTCAATTTCCATCTTCAAGTTCATTACTCTGTACGACACCCTCATTACCTCCAATACACTTTAAATATATATGCTTTTTCTTCACTACTACCCCAACACCGTTCCTCCTGCCATTTACACCAGGGTAAAACAACTTAAAATTCCCCTTAATAAACCTCACTTTACTTCCCTGGCATTTTGTTTCCTGGACACACAATACGTTTAACTTTCTCCTTTCCATCACGTCAGCCACCTCTCTCACTTTTTTTTTGTGTGCTAAAATTCATACATACATACACACACACACACGTCTACATACATACATACACACATACATACATACATACATACAATATGTTTAACTTTCTCCTTTCCATCACCTCTCTCACTTTACCAATCATTGTGCCAAAATTCAAAGTTCCCACCCTCACCTCTACTCGTCTACCATCCTAGCTCTTCCTTTTTCTGGAGCTGTTATCATCCTTTACTTCTTCCCTTCTTTTGTCCACCATTACAATAATTTCCACCTGTACCATGCTGGACCGGTGTGTGTCTATCTTTGTATTTATATATCTATTTATCTATATATTTATTTATCTATCTATCTATCTATAACTATCTATCTATCTATCTGTCTATCTATCTATCTACCTTTTTTTTTCTTCCTTCTTTCCTCTCTTCTTTTCCAAATTACGAGAGAGAGAGAGAGAGAGAGAGAGAGAGAGAGAGAGAGAGAGAGAGAGAGAGAGAGAGAGAGATACAATACACTTTCTTCTCCCTTTTCCTTTTCCTGTGTGGTGTTTTCATTCATTGTGATCAGTATATTGATATGGTAGGTTTATACACTGGATGTCATTCCGAATCGTTCATTGGTGAGGGGGAAGAGTGGGAGAGTGTAGCCAGGGTATGTCTGTCACCAGTGTGCAGTTTGGTGGGTGACTGAATACATACTACAATACATACTACAATACATACTACAATAGTGTACTACACATGTGATAAATTAGGTAATTATTAACTTAGGTTTGTTATGTAAATAAGCTGAAACATTCCCTATTTATTGAACACATTAGTGAGTTTGGAAACTCACCTATAGATGTAAGTAAATCACTTGATACATGTCATCCAGGAAAATGAAGATATTCACACGGAAGAAGAAACCCGAAGTCCCATATATATGAATGACACTACTATCTCTGTGTTCAGGTAAACATTCACAGGAATTTCCATTTAATGTCAGTATAGGACGTTTGACAAATGTTGGCAGGTGGAAGTGTTGGTATGTTATAATTATTTGGGTTTGACAAAGGGAAATGATATAATATCCTTATGATGATATAACAACCTTACTTAACAAAATATGACCAAACTAACAATATTATGAGTTGATTCTCTAGTTTTTCATTCCTGATAATATAATTTACACATTCCTTGCCATTATAAGTCTGTCTGCAGATAATTCATTTGGTGATTGCCACCTTCACACCACATTCTCTCTCCATTTGTTGTTGTTGTTGTTGTTGTTGTTAGTTTGACTTAATGTCTATCACCCTATTTGGGGTATTAAGGCATTCATTCATTTTATCTTTTTCTGTCTCCCTTTTTTGTTGACAAAGCCATATTGTTGGTGACTTTTGTTGTAGATAGAGTGAAACTGTCCTGCTTGACCATACTTCCCTAATCTGGAAGATGTCGGGGTCATGGTGAGGAAGGATATGTTGGTGGAATAGGTTGATGCGAGGAGAGGCGGACATCCACCAGTCCACGGTGACAGTGGGTGGTGGCTTGGTCGGTGGGCTGACAGTCATCCTCCTCCTCTTCCTTTTCCTCACCGTCTGCCATTCCCCTTCATCTTCCATTTCCATGTTGTCAGAGTTGTCTTCTATGGTGGTGTTGGAGCAGGAACTGGTGTCTGTGTCCTCCTCTGTTTCAGAGTCTAATTGGGAAGGCTCATGTGGTGGTGGTGCCTTCCCGCTGTTCGCCCTGTTGAGTAGGCGAGGCAGCATTAAACGGTGACGGGGGTGGGTCGGAGGGTATAGTATTGGGGCTTCCACTCTGTTATTGCCCAGTCATGCAGGCCTGCTGCCTCGTTTCTTGGTGGTGGTGGTGGTGGTGGTGGTAGGTGTTTGTAGATCAGGAGAAATACCCCTCGTGTGGATGAATAAATCTTGCTCGTCGCAGGTAACAAAGCCATAGCCCTTCAAATGGTTAAACCACTCACCCTGCCAACCAGACGGTTGGCAGGGTAAGTGGCAGTTTTGGTGGTAGGTGTTTACGGGACCATTGTTGGTTGTAGAATCCTGCACGTTAATGTTCACTCCAGCTCTGGTTGGGGACCGACGTTCCTCCTCTCCTCAGCCCTGTGTTGTGGATTGGATACTGTTATTGTGTCCTTTGTCTGCTTTCTCGTGTTATCGAGTTTTGTTCTGTTGTGTGTGTGTGTGTGTGTGTGTGTGTGTGTGTGTGTGTGTGTGTGTGTGTGTGTGTTCTGGTTCTTGACTACCTTCCATGTTTTGTTGTTGGTCTGTTGTCTGATGCCATGACTGACAGTTTCTAAGGTGGTCACTGCAGCATGAATTAAAGATGTCTGCAGTCACATCCCGGTTCATCTTCAAAGCTTCAACTAAAGCTGTATACTTATTAGTGTTTCTTCTGTACCTCCACCGATCCTGACATGACCTTTCAGCTTCAGGAAGGTACTCTGGATCTCATCCTCACATCTGGACTGATAACATCTCAGAACCAGTGCTCCATGGTGCCAGTTTTATTCTCTGTTCATGTCACACTTTGGCTTCATTAAATTCTACCTGCTGGGTCTACTGCTCCTGCCACTCGTTTACATATTGCTGTGCCTGTAAATCATTATATTCTACCTGCTGGGTCTACTGCTCCTGCCACTCGTATACATATTGCTGTGCCTGTATATCAAGAGTGGGATACCTTTGTACAGTAGGGCGAAGGTCAGATGAGGCTTTCTGGAGCATGTCGCAGGCAGCAGTGACAAACGAGAACCACAAAGTGGATTTGTGCAAAAATTTTATTGAAAAAAACATACAATTTAGTGAGATGGTTTGGTGACATTGTTCATTGAAGAGTGTTCTTTGTAAACATACAAATTAGTGTGATGGTTGGTTCTACTTGCCATAAACAATTGTTTCAATGTTCAGTTCAATGGATGAGAAACACAACAGAAGAATATCATTGAGGTGACAGTCCGAGAGCTGATAGTGAAGGTGAGACTTGGTGACCAGAGTACCAAATAGCCTTGACTTGGAGAGAGTGCAGGGTTGACAAACAGTAATTGTCTCGGGCCGAACGATAGGCCTTCATGGGCCTGATCTGGCCTGTGGGCCATGGTTGGCCACTCCTTGCAGGCCGGATTCCATTATTAATTCGGAGTATGTTCACGGGCCACACAATATGCCTCTGTGGGCCGGATGTTCCCCGCTCCTACTCTAAATATAGCCTGATGGACATCTTATTTTTGACTCATATGTTACTTACTATTTACCTTTCTTTGCCGGACCAGTTATCCGCTGATCTTTTCTTTGCCAGTCATGTCGTTTACAAGTTATTTGTGTCCCAGACACACCTCCAACTTCGTTGTACCGCCCATTCATAGATGCTTTACCCAAGAGAGTTTAATACAGAGTTGTTGACAGTAACGTTCTTGTTTTGTCTTGTCTCATGAGAGAGAGAGAGAGAGAGAGAGAGAGAGAGAGAGAGAGAGAGAGAGAGAGAGTTTGTTTAGACGTGGGACAGACAGGATGAAGATAAACAAATCAAGACAGGAAAAAAATGTGCTCACGGCGCGATAAAACACACACACATTAAACTGGAACAATGACACGTGACAAGGAATGAACACAGAAATAGAAAAACGAAAGAAAATGGTTATTGACTGGCAGGTGTGCAGTACAGAAGAGTGTATGGAATTATAATAGTGTACCAAATTATAGGACATGAAATATTATAGAGCGTTTTTAGCCCATCAGGATGGTGGAATGTGAAGTTAATTTGTGGGGAAACAAACACACACATCTCTGCTTGGGTTCTTTACTTGGTTAATTTGTGGGGAAACAAACACACACATCTCTGCTTGGGTTCTCTACTTGGTCACCGCTTCCTCTCTGTACTGATTTCTACAATATGCCACTAGGAGGCATAACACACAAATAAGGATACTATATATAAATGTGGCATTTCAGAACAATAAAATAAAAATTAGATCACTTCCACAAACAAAAATAATTACAAATTATTATAGTAATTTGCCTTTTACATATTAACACTAATGGTGACGTTGCACAAATACAGTAACGTTATCAGTTGCACATTTAACGTACGTAAATGTTGTCAGTGAGTTTTGTAATTACAAAGTCTTCCTTAAGTTATTATCCTACTTACACAAAGTTTAAAACTACACTTTATTATTGTGTGGGTCATGGAATGTCCAGAATTCTTTCAGAAGGTTGTCGGACAGATAATATTAAGAACCACTGACTGACAGTGATGCTTTGGCTAAACATTTATACTAAACTTATATCAATACCTCACTTAGAGTTGTCATTGACTTCAATCATTCACGGAACATTATTTAAAATATATACTAAGTTGAATGTTTCTCCCTCACGCTTGAGACAAAGGTGGATGTGGAAAACATTATTATGGAAGAGAATGGTAGTAGGAATGTCATGGGTTAGGGAAGGGATTAAATTATTACAAGGTAGGATACAGGTGTGTAATAAGGCAAGAAGTATTGTGTCTATTTATGATAGTTGTAAGGAGGAGTGAAGTATACACCAAGGGAGAGTTAGGTGAGTAAGAAAAGTCATCAAGAGGGGTGATACTATTGAATACTAATAATCACGATGGATATAATAATTAATACAAACATTAATATGAGTAATGTTGTGAGCGTTATAATTATAAGGTATACGCCTATTTCTATTTTAATGTCAGTACAATGACAACTTAAAAATTAGAATATATCAGAGTGAGTAAAGCATAATAAAGACGAGTCAATGAAATGAAACTGATAGGAGAGATTGGGGATTGGAAAGACAAGAAAGAAACAGAGTCCAGTGTGGTAATAGGAAGGAACAAAAGAGGGAATGATTGATAGAGACAATGGAAAGAAGATTATTTGTCACACTGTATTACCCGTGTTAAAAATATGGTAACGAATAATTTTAAATCACGACAGGGACGAAATATTTATGTTACTAAAATACATGTCGAAGTTTAAATTAATACTTCATAGCAACGGAGGTATAAATGGAAGGTTACTGAACACTGAATGGGGAGAGGAGAGGCCAGGAAGGGAAGTACTGTATTTATAGAACAAAAAAAACATGTAATCGCAAAACACACACTGCCATTATCTATGTTGATGACGTGTGTATCTGGCAACGTTATTGTATTCTTGCAACGTTACCTCTATGACTGAAAATGTTTTGGTATATTTAATAAACAACTTTCTGGCAACATTATATACTTCTGTGTGTTGGTATCCGTAAACAAAAATCTTCCTGCACCAATATCATATATTTCTCAATAATATTATGATTCCACCTTTTGAACATATATAGTATAATTATAACTTTGAGGAATTTCTTGTTAAATTATTTTAGTTCACATATGGTCATCTGTAATATTAGACATTTAAACCATGTATACCTGTCAATTCTATCACATAGTGTTCCCTGATTAACAGGAACGTATCATGGACTAAGAAAGACAAACTTCTGGTATTGACTGTACAGCTGTGTTTATGATTCCCTGAGACACCATCTTGTTGAAGGAACTTGACCTTCTCTATCCTTACTGGACAGCAGGTAGTTGAATCAAACTGTCTGACCAACACACACAGTGAAGCTAACAATAATATTATATTGAGGGAACTTGACCTTCTCTATCCTTACTGAACAGCAGGTAGTTGAATCAAACTGTCTGACCAACACACACAGTGAAGCTAACAATAATATTATATTGAGGGAACTTGACCTTCTCTATCCTTACTGGACAGCAGGTAGTTGAATCAAACTGTCTGACCAACACACACAGTGAAGCTATACTTTCTGCCTATCTATTTACCATTGATGAAATGAATTAGTTGTTGCCTGTACAAAATGATAAAAGTGGAATGGTGGTGACATTCTTTTCTCCCTCCTTCCCTCCCTCCCTCGCTTTCGTTCTCACTCTCTCTCTCTTACTCTCTTCCTTTCTCCATACTTGATTAAGCCTTCGACTCTCTCTCTCTCTCTCTCTCTGTTAACATTCAGGAAATCCCCATCGTTGAGGCAAAAATGGAATGAGTTTATTTCCTCTCAGTCCAAGGTTGCCGTCACCAACGAGAACTTTTGGGTGTAAGGTTACTCTCCATACACACGGGTTTGGGACTACAAACAATATTATAGTAAGAACAAAGGTTTTTTATCCCCTTCTTTAGCCAATATATAAATATTATCAGGTGTCTCAGACCAGTTACTACTCAGAAGAAAACAAGTTATTAATTATAATTATAACATGTACAATGAGTGTGTGTGTGTGTGTGTGTGTGTGTGTGTGTGTGTGTGTGTGTGTGTGTGTGTGTGTGTGTGTGATCCGACAAGTTATCCATTCATAGATTCTAGTGTTCTTCCCTACATTCTGAAAGTGTGTATTGTCAAGGGGGAATATGAATGTTACTATATTGATTTAACAAGTTGTAATTACACAATAATTTACAAAGGATTAAGTTGTTCACAGTACACTGGAGTTCATAATCTAATATGTTTTATCTCTTCCTCCACTGTCCCTACGAATGACGTCATGACACTTCCTGTGTGCGTAGGTGTATGTGTGTGTTTGCTCACTACCAGATCGGAATCCATCTTGTAGTGTTGTGTTTGTATAAATCCTTCTCAACTTCAGCATTACAGTGCTTCAATCTCTGGAGTTTATTATCAAGAAGAACCTTCCACATATTGGGTAAAGTGTTTTGTTGCTACTATTAATTAAATCCTACACTCAACTATTTTGGATTGCCTTCCTTTGAAATGCTCTGTATTTCTTCATAATCTCTCCCTCTCTTTATCACTTCATATCTTTCCTCTCCTATATTCTTCTTTGGTCAGGTTTCTTCTGTGTCAACATACATTCTTTTCTGTACTGAACAGTTCCACCTTGCAATCCTCCCTTAATTTTTCTTTGAGTAATAATAGGTACACTTGGACATTGTGAACCAACACTACCAACATTACCATCACATTGTCAGGTGATATTTTAATATTTAATATCGATCATAATAAGTTATTGGAGACCAATTTAGTTTTAATAAATACAGTAATGGTAATATTAGGAATGTATAGTAAGCCCCTGACAGATGGAGCCTCGCCCAGGTCCCTGAGTTTAAGGGGGTGCGGGAGTAGGGGACAGGCTTTCTACCCACGCCAGGGAGGGACAGGCTTGGCGTGGGTAGAAAGCCTGTCTCCTATTCCCGCACCCCCCTAAATCCCCCCCAAGCCTGTCTCTTTTTTCCGCACCCCCCTAAATCCCCCCCAAGCCTGTCCCCCTACTCCTGCACCCCTCTAACACCCCAACAAGCCTGTCCCCCTACTCCAGCACCCCCCTGAACCCTCCCCCCCAAACCTGTCCCCCTATTCCCGCACCCACTTAATTAAAACTGTTTACTGAGGGGTCACTTCCATGGCTGGGCACCATGGTGGGGAGTTGGGCTGGCCTGGCTGACGTTCGGGAGAGTATCTCATCAGAGATAGATACCAGAACAGAAACCCTGCAACTTTATTATATTTTATTTTTGTTTTAACATTCTAGGGTAAAATGGTAAACAAATAATAACATTGGCAAGTGTTCCACTAAGAACACATATTATTATAACCTGATTATTATACTTATTATAACCTAACTCACTCACACTATTACAGTGCTACACACACATTAACACACATACAGTATATAAAACCAATAGAGGCTTAGCTCTATGTCTTTCATGTATGTTTATCTTTTCTTGTAACACTACATGATCATATTTTCTCTGTATGTGTGACATGTATTATTTTATTGCATTATATTTTGTCTAATAACATGAGAGAAAAAGATTATTACTTATATCTTTATATTTTAATTAAGTATTAATTAACATTTCAGTATGAACATAATACATCTAGCATGCAGTATGTGTGTTCTTTTAAATCACTGTTTGGGATATGACACTTTTATTTTCATATTGTCTATTAGTAATATTATTTATTGTAGGTAAAAAGAGTATATATTCCTTACTGTTATAGCAAGGTGATGTAGAAAGTTTAACTCTCTCTCTCTCTCTCTCTCTCTCTCTCTCTCTCTCTCTCTCTCTCTCTCTCTCTCTCTCTCTCTCTGTTGCTGTCTGTGTTTCTATGTAACTCTCTCTCTCTCTCTCTCTCTCTCTGTCTCTCTCTCTCTCTCTCTCTCTCTCTCTCTCTCTCTCTCTCTCTTGTGACAGTGGAAATGTCCTGATAATGTGAAAACGATAAATATATTAGTTTATTTTTTGGATACATCCTGTGATAAGTCTTGCAAGCAGTCTTATGTACTGTGGAATGGAGGGTTAGGTTAGGTTAGGTTAGGTTAGGTGTGTGTGGGGAAGGAGAGAGGAAGGAGAGAGTGATGAGGGTGTGAGGGGAAGGAGAGAGGGTAGGATGTGTGAGGGGAAGGAGAGAAGGTAGGATGGAGGGTAGGATGTGTGAGGGGATGGAGAGAGGGTAGGATGTGTGAGGGGAAGGAGAAAGGAAGGATGGAGGGTAGGATGTGTGAGAGGAAGGAGAGAGGAAGGAGAGAGGAAGGATGGAGGGTAGGATGTGTGAGGGGTAGGATAGAGGAAGGATGTGAGAGAGGAAGGAGAGAGGAAGGATGTGTGAGGGGAAGGAAAGAGGAAGGATGGAGGGGAAGGGAGAAGATGTGTAGGGAAGGGAAGGGAAAGAAAGGGTAGGTAGGGTAAAGGAAGGGAGGGGAGAAGAGGAGTAGGAAAGGGAAGGGAAGGGTAGATAGGGTAAAATAAAGGGAGGGAGAAGAGGGGTAGGGAGGAAAAGGGAAGGGTAGGGTAGGTAGGGTAAAAGAATGGGTGGGAGAGGGAGGGGAAGGGAGAAGAGGAGTAGGGAAGAAGAGGGAAGGGTAGGGTAGGTATGGTAAAGGAAGGGGAAGGGAGAGGGAGGGGAAGGAAAGGGAAGGGTTGGGTAGGTATGGTAAAAGAAGGGGAAGGGAGAGGGAGAGGGAGGGGAAGGGAAGGGAAGGGTAGGGTAGGTATGGTAAAGGAAGGGGAAGGGAGAGGGAGGGGAAGGGAGAAGAGGGGTAAGGAAGGGAAGGGTAGGTAGGGTGAAGGAAGGGGAGGGAGAGGGAGAAGGATAGGGAAGGGAGGAGAGGAATAGGGTAGGGAGGGGAACAGTAGGTATGGTAAAGGAAGGGGTGGGAGAGGGAGGGTACAGAAGGAGAAGGGAGAAAAGGGGTAAGGAAGTGAGGGAAGGAGAGGGATAGGGAAGAATAGGTAGGGTAAAGGAAGGGAGGGAGAGGGACGAATAGGAGAATGTAAAGGAGGGAAGAGAAGGAAGGATAAGAGACGGTAAAGCAGGGGAAGGGATAAAAAATGAATGTATACAACACAATACAAACAGTAACAGACCAGTTGGTCCTTTAGAGGCTGTTTTGATTCTAAGGTGCTAACTACTAGTAGAGATAATGAATAAAATAGTAATGATAATAATAATAATGAATAAAATAATCCTTGCAACAAATCTTGAACCATTACAAGAAAAGGTACCAAAATTGGGTTTGTTGTTGTTGTTGTACTGGACCAAGACCAATTAAAGGTGTAATATACTTATGGTTCATTGGATCACTTTGATTCCATTGAAGTATACCAACAAACAGGACCACATTAACATAAATAATAGTGTTCTGTTGCTTGGAATAGTGTGAAGGAATCAGTTGTTCCAGATTTACCAACACTGTACTACTCCTCTTTAACTTCCTGGCTATCTGTTGGTATATTTCTAAAGCCACTTTATTTATTTATTAATATAAGTAACAAGGAAGGACTAGCATCTTGTATTACCATTATAATGTTATATTTCATTCAATATAATTTAATGTAAAATATAACATTGTGCAAAATCTTATTATAGTAAACACACACATACACACACACACATATCCTAATAGTATACACACATATGTATTAACACACACACATACACTAATAGTATACACACATATGTATTAACACAAACACATACCCTAATAGTATACACACATATGTATTAACACACACACACATGCACTAATAGTATACACACATATGTATTAACACACACACATACACTAATAGTATACACACGTATGTATTAACACACACACATACCCTAATAGTATACACACATATGTATTAACACACACACATACCCTAATAGTATACACACATATGTATTAACACACACATATCCTAATAGTATACACACATATGTATTAACACACACACATACTCTAATAGTATACACACATATGTATTAACACACACACATACTATAATAGTATACACACATATGTAATAACACACACACATGCTCTAATAGTATACACACATATGTATTAACACACACACATACCCTAATAGTATACACACATATGTATTAACACACACACATACCCTAATAGTATACACACATATGTATTAACACACACACACACACCCGTCCGAGGTCACCGAGATCGTATGTGTGACACGGCGCTCGTCTGGGTAGCCAGGGTCAGCTCGTTGACCCCTCACCCCTCATCTACCTTCATCTACCAAGTGCCACACATTTAGAAGAATACTAAACTATCAAAATGAGGCCCAACAATCTGTCAACCAACCAACACACTGGCTTGAAAATAATCCGTTAGCACTAAACTCTCTCAAACGAGGAGCTGGCTACCCACCACCTGCCGTAATAGGTCACCTGAAAGCTATTGGTCTATTTCACAATAGAGCCGCAAACAGGGGAAAAACCGACAGAATAAGATTCGTGTAATCAGCAATGCAAAAAAGAGGAAAATGCCTTGTGTTGTAAAACCGTACAACGTGATAGAAGTTCCCCGCCTCTGGTATGACCTCCCCTCTTTGTTCCTATCCAACGTGACCTCACTATGTAACAAATTTGACGAACTGGTGAATACAGAGAACACGATCAGCGCTGATATAGTTTGTGTTATGGAAGCCTGGTAAGTTATACCAGAGTTGTGTGCCATTGAAAACTACGACCTATTCCACTGTCTTAGAACCTAAAAACGAGGAGGTGGACTTGTGATGTTTACACACACAAAGTACAAAGCCGAGCGCCTGAACGTTAGAACTCCCAGGGAACTTGAGGTCATGTGGGTAAGATTAACACTGCCATGTCACCCTCGCCACACTGCCTCCATCATTTGTGGTTTGGTGTATCACCCCACACGTGTACCCACACATGCCCTGGTCGTCGACCACATCATCGACACCTGTGACACCCTATAGGTAAGATATCAATCTTCTAAAATGGTTATATGTGGTGACTTCAACCAACTAGATACAAAAGAAATAGAAAACCAACTGAGCACCATCAAGATTGTCAACTTTCCCACCCACGAACAAAACACCCTAGACCTCATTATCACTGACCTGGCAGACCAGTACCTACCACTTCAACCACTGTTACCCGTGGGAAGAAGCAACCATCTCTCCATGTTTTGGGCCCCTGCCACTACCACCTCCCACCACCAAGATGACCATACCACCAAGATATGCAGCCCTACACCTGACTCTGCTATCAGACAGTGTGGACAGTGGCTGATACAGTACCTGTGGACTGAGGTACTAACTGTTAGTGACGTTGACAGGAAGTGGGAGAATTACCAAACTACTATCACTCAGGCCTACTACCACTTCTTTCCTACCATGTATAACACCACCAATTAAAAGGCTGATGGAGCAGCACAACAAGGCATTCTATAATGACAGGAGGAGGTATAACACCCGCTGCACAACAAGGTCATCAGAGAAATTAAAGCTGCCAAGGTGTACTACCCAACAAAAATTCACCACCTTAAACAAACCAACATCAATCAGTAGTACAACAAATTAAAGGACCTGTGTGGGATGGTGAAAAAGTCACCTTCTATTCCCTGTGTTGACGGACATACCAGCCAGGAAGTAGCTAATCTTATCAATGACCATTTCGCCAGGATCTGTCAAACCCTGCCCAGACTGGACTCAGCCCAATTACCAGCTTACCTACCCTCCATCCCTCCCCCACACATTAATGAGCACGAGGTCTACTATAAGCTCTTAATTAAGCTATAAGCGCAAACACTCCACTACCCGTATTAACCTTCCCGTGAGCTTGCTGTTGAGCTTGCAAAACCCATTTGTTCAATAATTAATGCATCACTTAGTTAGAGTAAATGCCCACAGGATTGGAAGACAGCTTCCGTTACTCCAATACCAAAAGTTTCAAAACCCCAGTCACTTGATCAATTAAGACCCATTGCCATAACCCCCCTCCCGAGCCTGTTATGTGAAAGCTTTGTGTTCGACTGAGTTTCAGCCAACATCTCAAATGCAATTGACCCCCAACAATTTGGATATAGGAAGTCATCATCAACCACCCATTGTTTCATAAGCCTGCTACACTTTATATACAGTAACCTGGTAAAAAGAAAGACCTCAGTTGCCCTTACATTCATAGATTTCAGAAAGGCTATTGATATAGTAGACCATAACGTAGTATAAAGGAAAGCTCTTGATATTGGAGTGGAGCACAGTCTAGTGGCATGGCTGGCAAACTTCCTGTGTGACAGACGTCTGGCAAATTTCCTGTGTGACAGTCGTCAGGCAGTGCGTCACCAGGGTGCAGTGTCTATACACCAACATCTCCCGTGTGGTGTGCCCCAGGGGACCAAGATGGGACCCCTGTGCTTCCTCATCCTAATCAATGACACCTTAACTGACACAATTTTTAACTGGAAATATGTGGATGACTCAACCGTTGGGACAGTCATCAATAACTTGTCTCCTGACTACCACCTCCTGCAACAACACCTCACCAACCTCCAGACGTGGACCAACAACAACAACGTCTCCATCAACCACGGCAAGACAGTAGTGATGCAGTTTCATACGGCTACCACACCACCACCACCACCAGTGATAACACTAGGATAGCAACAACTACAAATAGTGGACACCACCAAGCTATTAGGTGTCATGCTGGATGACAAACTGAACTGTAAAAGTCATATCAGCACCATCATCCAGTCAGCCACATACCGCCTGTATATACTAAGACGACTTAAGTCCCTATGCACACCCCAAAAGGAGCTGGTAGGAATCCACCACACCTTCATCATCCCCAAGCTGACATACGCCTCCCCTGCCAGACTCAGAGGCAGCAGCTGGAGGGGGTACAAAAGAGGGCATGTCATATCATTCTGGGTACGGCATACACCACCTACCAACAAGCCCTGGATACCCTCAGAATACCATATCTTGTCACCAGACACCAGCAGCTCCTCTGTGACTTCAGTAAACAGTTGCTAATCCACCCACGCCATAGAGACCTCCTCCCACCCACCATTCCCAAAACCCGACACATCCGTCACTACAACCTACTCAAACCCATCAGAGCTAGGACAGACAGATACAAAAATAGTCCCATCCCCACAATAGTCTCTCTAATAAACCAAAAGCACATGTAAATATTTGTACTATGTCCATGTGTGAGTGAACATGCGTGATTGTAATTGTGTACGTCTGTGTGTTGGTTTGGTATTTGTTTATGTCTGTTCATTTATATGTATCTATAAAGTATAACCTATTTGCATCACCATTTTACAATGTATATTTTCAGCCCTTGGCTGCCTGTACCAAATAAACATTTTATTATTATTAATATTATTATTATTATTATTATACCAAAATATTATACACATATATGTATTAACACATACACACACACACATACCTAATAGAATACACACACATATGTATTAACACACATACTCATACATACACACACGTATGTATTAATACACACACTCATACATACACACACATATGTATTAACACACACGCATACACACACGTATGTATTAACACACATACATACACATACCATAAGAGCATACACACGTATGTATTAACACATATACACACACATACCCTAATAGTATACACACATATGTATTAACACACACACATATACACACACAGAATGGTAACAGTAGTAATAACTCAACCTTTACTTATCATGGTGTGAACACTTTTACTAAGTTGTATAGATTAGTGAACAGGAAGTTGATGTTGTTGTTTCATTAGAGAGAGAGAGTTGTGTGTGTTGGCATGAGTGTGTGTGCCTGTGTGTGTACATCTGTGTGCCTGTGTGCGTACATCTGTGTGCCTGTGTGTGTACATCTGTGTGCCGATGTGTGTACATCTGTGTGCCTGTGTGTGTACATCAGTGTGCTAGTGTGTGTGCGTGCCTGTGAGTGTACGTGCGTGTGTGTACGTGTGTGCCTGTGCATGCATGCATGCGTGTGTGTTCGTGCATGCGTGCACGTGTTTGTGGGTGGGGGGGGGAGCTGATCAAGGCGGTAGAATAATATGTATATGGATAATTAACATTAATCACTGGTTCTGATCTGTGATCACAATATAATTAATAATTAATTATTGTATTAGTCGTTGGTGAATCTGACATTACATGATAACATTAATATTAATATATTAACATACACCTTTATATGTAGAGTGCTCAGGGACATCTGAAAAACTGTACATGTTTCCAATATTAATATACACCTTTATATGTATAGTGCTAACCTAACCTAACCTAACCTTTATATGTATAGTGCTAACCTAACCTAACCTAACCTTTATATGTATAGTGCTAACCTAACCTAACCTAACCTTTATATGTATAGTGCTAACCTAACCTAACATAACCTTTATATGTATAGTGCTAACCTAACCTAACCTAACCTTTATATATACAGTCCTAACCTAACCTATCCTTTATATGTAATCCTAACCTAACCTAACCTAATTCTTTATATGTAATCCTAACCTAACCTAACCTAATTCTTTATATGTAGTCCTAACCTAACCTAACCTAACCTAACCTTTATATATACAGTCCTAACCTAACCTAACCTAACCTTTATATGTATAGTGCTAACCTAACCTAACCTAACCTAACATTTATATATACAGTCCTAACCTAACCTAACCTAACCTAACCTAACCTTTATATATACAGTCCTAACCTAACCTAACCTAACCTAACCTAACCTTTATATATACAGTCCTCAGGGTCTGGTTGGACATCTGAAACAACGGGTGAAGTTCCACTAGACCGGTCCATCTGTGGCCTGGTGGTCACAAAGGAAAGGTAAGTAACACACACAGACAACACATTGACCTATTTACTGGTCCAAGTGTTCTTATCCCTAGCCATTATCACTTTCAACACACACACACACACACAGACACACACAGATAATAATCTATATCTATAAAAGAGAGGCGTCTGTCTGTGTGTGTCTGTCTGTGTGTGTTTGTCAGTGTGAACTTTTCTCCCAAACCCAAAGAAATAGACGAAACAAAGAATATATATATATATATATATATATATATATATATATATATATATATATATATATATATATATATATATATATATATATATATATATATATATATATATATATATATATATATATATATATATATATATATATATATATATATATATATATATAAGTATCTGAAAGGGCATGACTCAGAGAAGGTTTAAGGTACAGTAGGCTCCACTTCCGCGTTTACCACTCACCACTACCAATGTTGAGCCACCCGGAATTTTGAGTCCCTAACCTCGTGTGATCCTGATACGAACCACTCACTACAGAGTCAGATGGAAAGAAGGGTGCGGTAAAGGAAAGTGTGTCTCATAAGGTGTGTGCATGAATTTAACACTGTTCTCTCCGACACTTGTGATGGTTCTCCAACGCCTGATTGTCTGGCCTAGACATTACTATCTAATGACTCCATCTGATTAATATAATATCCTACCGTATTCCATGCATTGTAATTATATACAAAACATCACATTATTTATTTTCAGGTCCTGTTTGCATAATTGAACTAATCATTTTTGGCCACACAAAATTATATTGGAGGAATGAGAAGGAGAATGTGGTGGGGAAATGGATTAGTAGAGTGAGTACTGGAAATGGGTAAAGGAGAAGGCTAATGGAAAGAGGATGTGGGTGAGGTGTGGGACAGGGTGTGGAGAAGTGACAGAGTGATCATTGGGTAGTAAATTCACCCTCCACTACAAAACAGTATCCTTTGGTAACCAGTAACACAAAGTCATTAATCAGAAAATGTCTTGACTGAGGTCAAGTAACAAAATTGGCTGACTTGTAATATATTGCAACAATGAATAGATGGTGGAAGGTTTCATTGCATAACATGGTAATATATTAACAATTTTAGGATACATTTAAAGGTTTGGCCCCTTTGTGGACTCAAGCTATTCCTTTGAAATTCTTCAACTGTCCCTTTTTCCTTCTGTTTCCTTCTGGTTACTGTTTATCTTCTTTATTTCTTTTTTTTGTGCTAATGTCCTCCAGGACCAGTATGGCCTTCTTTCTTTCTCTTCATTCACTTCAAGATGCTCAAACTCATTCATTATAATTGGATTATATTGAGCACATGCATATCATACGTAGACATGAACGTCACTCTTTTATCTTCCATTATTCGGAGATACTTACTATGTAGCTATACGAAGGAAGAGAACCGGAGGAATGTATTTTCAGCTTGTGTAGCCTTTTGTGAACTCCTCACGAGGCAATATCGATTAGGTATATACTGGTAATAATTCATTACACAAACTTTTTAAAGAATTTTCATTACCACCAGGTTATTCTTCCTTGCGATGCTACAATTGTCTACCATGACGAAGTTAAACTCATAGTGACAACAAAATAATAATCATGAAGTGAGTGGTGCACGAACACAATCTTTAAGGGTTATGGATGTTTTGGTATTGATTATTCCACCTTCTCTTTATTAGTAACTGGCAGGATAAAAATGACTTACTACATGACTCATATATATATATTTAATAAACAATTGCTGGCATGTAAATTATACTGTGACATAAATTCTATATTAATTTTGTATAATACAGCAAATAACACTACTCGATCACTGTTGATGCTTTAGCATTTCAACTTAACCTCTGTTTCCATTTCACTCTGTAATGATTGGTTCGCCTCATGATCACACGTGGTTCGGGATTCAAGATTCTAGGTGGTTCAACATTGCCAACGCTAAGTTATATACGGTACGTGGAAGTGAAGCCAACTGTACATGAAAACTCCACATTTCGAAGATTACAATATCCTCTGAAGCTGTCATATGGAATGACTATTAATAAGAGCCAAGGTCAAACCATGATATCTATAGGGCTTGATCTCTTTGAAAATCCAGCCTTCACACATGGGCATCTCTATGTTGCACTTTTACGTGTTGGAAATGCAGAGAACATCTATATATTGACTCAACCAGAAGACAAAAAAATTTGTGTACACTGAAGTTTTGCAATGAAAGTTTGACCACAACACAGAAAAGTTTATGCTGTTTATGTTATATACAGGTTTTTTCAGTACATTCTTTACACGCCGCACTACGACATCAGTTTAAAAATTGTTTTTATAAGCTGATGTCGTAGTGCGGTTTAGAGTCAATATATAGATGTTCTCTGCATTTCCAACACGTAAAAGTGCAACATAGAGCTGCCCATGTGCGAAGGCTGGATTTTCAGAGAGATCAAGGCCTATAGAAAGGCCTTAAGAAAATAAAGAAAACGCGGCGGATAAACGATTGAGCAAAAAACCTTGTACAGTTGCGGTCAATAATAATCATCCATCATGGGTATCTCAAACAATTTATTGTCTAATGTTTTTAAGTTCACATATGATGTTATTGATTTCAGTAGTGTGTAGCTGCTTGTATTAAATTAAAAGATAGTAGTTAACATATTTATTGGAAAGATTATCATCTAAGGAACAGAGGGAAGCTGTCAAACTCTTGTGTGAGTTACCCCTATATGGATGATTATATATGGCTGCGACTCTATGTAAACCATGCTGAAAAACAAAAATAAAAAAATTAATTGTTGTTACTCCTCCTTCTGGCACCGTACCTAACCACTTCAAGTTTGGTTGGACCAGCGAAGCGGGCCGACTACAGCTAGTTTGAAATAATATAAGGTAAGTCATTTTACGAGCCTGTGAAACTTATATCTCCATACTGTATTTATGACTTGGCAGATGTGACGAATTGACTTTTGCCTCTGACTGTACAAGTTTGTTCACTGCACTGATTCCACTGTTATAGTGTGGAAAGGGCAACTATGAACTTTCCTGCTATTTGTTCGGGTTTGAGAAAGTGGTTTGGTTTATTATATTTCATATTCCCATTGGTAATAGATTAAGGGACCCTGTTATGTAGTCAGAAAATTGGAGATAGATGAGTCCTTCAAATGTTGCCACCAAACACTATCTAGTTAAAGGATCTTGTTTCATGGCATAGGCAGGAGGAATCAAGAGCCACCAGATCTCAAACACGATTACAGGGTCCCTTTATATACGAGTGCTATCTTGGTATTAAATGTATGGCAGAGAACAGCACCCTGGTGAATACAAAGGAATACAAAGGAAGTACAGGCAACAGGAGGTCCATAGTGACCTTTTACTAGGTTACCTGTTTAACTATGCTAATCTAGACTACGTGTTGAAGGAAAGGATAGCAAAGGACAAGGCTCCTCCCCACCCACCACTCCCACCGGATATCCCGGTTGTGGTGGGTCTCTCTCCTATGTATGTATGTATATGTGTATATGTGTATTTGTGTATGTATATGTGTATATATGCATGTATGTGTCTATATGTATGTATGTATGTGTATATATATTTATGTATGTGTATATATATAGTTATGTATGTGTGTAAGTATATATGTATGTATAGAGAAAGACGTGTATGTACTGTATATTTGTGTGTGTATATATGTATGTATGTATGTATGAAGGATTTGTATAAGTCTCGCTCCAACATTGGTGGAGTGTGGACATTCTCTTGGCGCTCTGCCTGCATTGTTGTTTGATTTGTTGTTGCGTTCTTGTTCGTGTGTTGTTGTTTGTGTTGTTTGTACATTCTTGTTTGTGTGTTGCAATTTCTGTGGTGTTGCTGGTGTTTTGTCTGTTGTGGTTGTGTATTGTTTTGTTGTGATTCTCTTTGTGTAGGTGTGTGTGTGATTGAGTGTTCAGTTGTTGGTGTGCAGTTGTTTGCTTCCCATGTAGGCCCTGCCTGGCCTGATGGAGAGCGTGGATTCCTGCTTGGAGGCCGACTTGGTAATGATGGAGGATGACGAGGCTCCAGTTGCAGATCACTGGCCTGAGCTGCCTTCACACAACCCTCCCCACCTCTCCTCGTCCGATTTCTCGCAGGATTCCGATGGTGTGGCCTGTCTGCCCCCGGCTGCCAAAACGGCGAAGGGTGCTCCAGCTGTACACAACGTACCTTCTCTGCCTCACCCTGGTGCTTCTTCCTTGTATACCCAATCCTTGCCTTCGTCCAAACTTTCTGCTTTTGCCCCGAGAAATACCTATGTCAAGCTCTCCTTCCCTGGAAACCCATCTACGGACACAAAGCTGCGTTGGTTGTCTGATGTCAACAGCGCATTCCAGTTGTAGCATGAACTGGCTGAAGTCAAGGTGGCTGCCATCACCTACCAGTTTTTCTACATCTCTAGGAAGCGTCAAAACATCATGGATAGAGTCATTTATGGTGAATTTTTGTCTCTGCCCCTCATTCTTCAAGACTCACCCGAATGGCCCACCTCCAATTGAAATTTCCTTTGATTTCCTCCCCTATCTTCCACTGTGTGAGGTGCAGAAACTTCATAATGACCAGCCTTGGTGCTACAGGTGCTGGGGAGTTGGGCATATCTCCTAGTACTGTTCTGCCAGGCCGAAGTGTGCATGGTGTACCGTTGACCATGATTCCAAGACGTGTCCTGTCAGGGGTGAACCATCACTTCCTGTTGCCTCCACCTCTTAGCCTTCACCTCCTGAGGGTACGTCTCGATGGAAGTGTCCACGATGCCTTCAGCCAGAGGTTAACGTCTGGCATGGATGTACTCGACGTCAAGCCCAGGCTCTTGCCTCTACTCTTGTGCCGCCTCCACCACCATCACCTTCCCAGTCTGCTCCTCCTACCAGCCCTGCCTCGCCTTCGGACCTGGCCCTCTGCAAGTCTGTCACTACCCTCATGGTACGATGTACGGCTCTCGAGAACTGCTTCTCCACCCTTGAAGCCAGGATTAATGGGCTGGTTGCCATTTAGGCTGTGAATGACTCCAAACTCTCCACCTTGGTTGAGGCTCAGCAGGCCATCATCTACACTGTCACCACCATTACTGAAAGGATGGATACTGTTGCATCCCACCTTGAAAAGCTTTACGAGTCAGTCCTTTCTCCTGGTCCATCTTCTTCTCCAGGTCGCTCATCTGCCCCCACTCCCCGGACTTCTACCTCCAAACACAGAGTTTGCTAGTGATTGTCAGCTGGATGTCATCTCCTGGAATGTATGTGATATTACCAGTCATGCTATGCTCACTCAACTAAAGGTCTACGTTTTTCGTCATCATGCCAGTGTTATTTTTCTCCAGAAAGCATTTCCAGGATGGCCAACCATTGCTGGGCAAGCTCCTCCCCTCTCGGGTTCTGTGCCAAATGTTCATCTAGTAAGGAATAGTCTCCTGACTTACATATATAGCTCCTTGCCACTTCGCCTTCTCTGTACCTCCTCTGATCCTGACATGACCTTTCAGCTGTTTGAGGTTCTATCTGGGGATGGAGTACTCCAATTATGTAATATCTATTCTGCCCCAGCTAGACTTACTATTGGGCTCTTCCTTCTCAAACAGTGCATGGTATGGTGTATATGGGAGATTTTAATGCTCGACATTCTGACTTGGGTAATGGATCTGGATCTACTAATCGTAATAGTGTTCGTTTCCTTTTATACATCTGCAAGCAACATCTGACATGCTGAGACACTGGTGGTGCCCCTCATTGCCGGGGAGGTACTCTGGATTACGTCGTCTCGTCTGGCCTCATAGCATCTCAGGTCCAGTGCTCCTCAATGCCAGATTTATTCTCTGATCATGTCGCTCTTCGGTTTCATTATTTTCTACCTGCTGGATCAAGAGCTTCAGCCACTCGTTTGCGTATTGCTGTGCCCCCTAAATATTGCCCGACTCACATATTATTTATGGCCCATGTATTCCCTGCATTTGACATATCTTCACCTGAACGGTTGTACTCAGATCTTGTTTCTGCTAATCATGACTGTTATAGGCTATCGGTCTCCTGGCCACACCTACAACATTGCCATACTGCCCACTCCTAGATGCATACAGGATGCGAAGCAGGAGGCTTAACGTGATGACCTTTTGTGACAAGCCAACCCAACCCCTGACCTGCACAATCGTTACTAAATATCTAGGGACGCTTTAGTCACCCTACAGGAGTGTGCTCACACTGAGTCTTGGTACCGGTTCATAGACAGCATCAACCAGCAAACAAGTGTGGCTTCTATGTAGCGCCTCATCCATCAGGTTGTTAAAATGATACCAGCCACTGCCCATCATCACACTCCCACCGTCTTTGCCCAAAACCTTGTCGATGTCTGGTCAGAACAATCTACCCCAGCCAGTCTACCCATCCACATATAAAATGCACTTGCTTCCCGTGCTGCTATCCATCAATTACGTCTAATGTATGCTCTTTTGCAAGATGATGACAATGATGATGTAGAGCAGATAACCAAGGAGGAGTTGCGCCGTGCTCTCTCTCGGGGTAGAGCTTCTTCTCCTGGTGATGATGGTACAACTTATGCTGTGCTTTGCCTACTTCAACAAGTTCCCGGGAACCTTCTACTTCGACTGTACAATCTCTGTCTTCGTGATGGTTGTGTACCACTAGGCTGGACCAGCAGTACAATAATACCCATCCCTAATCCCAGCACTGCGAAGTTCAGGCCTATTTTCCTTATTTCCTGTTTTTGTAAGTTTATGGAGAGAATCTTACTTAATCGTCTTGTGTACCGACTGCAGGATCGCCTTTCTCCATGGCTGTTTGGTTTCCTTTCCCAGCAGAGCACACACCACTGCCTAGTCGACCTGTACTCTTGCCACTCCAGGCACAGTGAGGTGGCATTCATTGACCTTCGAAGTGCCTTCGATGTTGCTAATAGAGACGTCATGTTGGATCAACTGGTTGAATTTGGATGGAGGGTAATCTACTATGGTGGATTCCGGGTTACCTCAGTAACAGGACCTCCCGTGTGTGGACTCAGTCCTTTGCACATTTTTCATCTTGGTACACCTCAAGGAGGTGTTCTCTGCCTATTTTTATTTAATATTCTGATGCATCGGTTGCTCGCTTCTCTCCCTAATATTCCTGGAACTACAATTACGTGCTATGCTGATGATATCAGTGTTCATTCCACCTCACCAAGGGATCTCCAGCGGTTTCTTGACTCCTTTTCTGTGGCCTCCTCTCTCGGTGGCATTATTGTCTCCAGATAAGAGCAGAATATTCACCTGTCACCTTCCTCAAGCTCGGCCAGTATTCACCATTGGAAGGACTGTCATTCTCATGTGTTCCCAGAACCGCTACCTGGGTGTACCAATCAACATTTGGCCAGTTGACCCTGCCAAGCCTCAAGACCATCCCTTTGTCCAGGACTTGTTGGGTCGTCTCCAGCGCCGACCATCTATATTCCTTTTATCCGTTCAGTTGTTGATTACCTCTCCCCTGCTTTGATTTAACTTCCTAGGGCTACTCTGGAAACTTTAGAGAAATATCAGAATATAGATATGAGAATAATTCTCGGCAGTCCCATGTTGACCAGGATAGTGAATATGCAGTGTGAGTTGCATCTTCCCCCATTAGTCGAAACAATTTACTCAAATGTTACTTGCTTCACTGCCAAGTGCCACCATTTCCCATATCTTTCACCCCACTACTGGTATATAGTCAGGACTTCTCTTACTTAAACCAAACTCCCCTGTCCCTCCCATACTGCCTGCTGGATGTATTCTTATAAGGTCTGTTTCCTCTATGCTTCGTAGTCTTAATATAGATATAAGGGTTGTAGACATCCCCCCAGGGCCCCCTTCGTGGATGCTACCAATACCTGATGTGAGCTTCACAATTACTTCCAAGTCGGAACTGCCTTCTCTGTAACCACTCTAACTAAACATTTTGTGAACTGTATGCCATTCTGGATGCTGTTAGTCTTGTTTGTCAACGTGGAGTGAATTCTGCCATTTTTTGTATCTCCAAACCTACCCTTCATTCCCTCTCAATTGTTCAGCCCACACACACTACTGTTGTTAAGCAGATTTTGTCGTTTTTGGCCTTATTGCGTCATCGTAACTTGACTGTCAAATTTTTATGGGTGCCAGACTCGCGAAGGAGGCCTGCCATCTGCCTCCTCGTGGTGTTGGACGTCCTCTCTCCCTAACATGTTTCCTCTATAGAGTCCGCTCCGCTGCTCTTCTCCCTGTACGGCGGTGCAGTCTGTCTGCCAGCACAAATATTCCTACCGTCGTCGGGAACTCATGATTCGAAGGCACAATGTAGTCTCTGCTCGTTTGAGGCTTTGTTACCGGCCACCGTGGCAGGTTGCTGGGATGCAGGGTGAGCCTTCACTGAGTATCGCTTGTGTTGAGCGCTTCGTGCTAACACTATAGAGCACTATTGCCTGGCCTGCCCCACTGTCCGACACTTGCTGCCCCAGGGCCTGCCACTTGATGTGGTTTGTCGACACCTGCTGAACCACCAGGTCCTGGAGGAACTTCTGGTATGCCACCCTCGTTTTGGTGGATTAACGTAGTCATATGTAAATATTCGTCTGAATTTTCGTGTTTCTTTCTGTTATGCTTTCGTGATGTGTGTGTGTGTGTATGTGTGAGTGTATGTGTGAGTGTGTATGTGTGAGTGAGTATGTGTGAGTGTAGTCATTGGATGTTCATGTGTCCCGCTTACCCTTATGTTTTGTTGTCTCTCTTTTAATTGACACCATGGTTCAAAAAAAAAATATATATATATATATGCAGATGTTCTTAAGTCTTACAATATATTGTTCAGGATTCTCACCCACTTCCGGCTTGAAATCTCTAAATTTGACCCTATAACCGTCCTCAGTCAAGTTAACTCTCTTCAACACTGTATTTTTAACCTGATTAATCATCTACACTGTCACCACCCTCGTTTTGAAGGATTAACGTAGTCATATGTAAATATTCGTCTGAATTTTCGTGTTTCTTTCTGTTATGCTTTCGTGATGTGTGTGTGTGTGTGTATGTGTGAGTGTGTATGTGTGTGTGTATGTGTGAGTGTATGTGTGAGTGTGTATGTGTGAGTGTGTATGTGTGAGTGTAGTCATTGGATGTTCATGTGTCCCGCTTACCCTTATGTTTTGTTGTCTCTCTTTTAATTGACACCATGGTTCAAAAAAAAAAAAAAAAAAAAATATATGCAGATGTTCTTAAGTCTTACAATATATTGGTCAGGATTCTCACCCACTTCCGGCTTGGAATCTCTAAATTTGACCCTATTACCGTCCTCAGTCAAGTTAACTCTCTTCAACACTGTATTTTTAACCTGATCGTAGTCCAAGGCTGACGTATCTGAAAGCCTTGAGTACACGCTGAGAGCTGTACCCGTCAACAAAGTACTTAGTGCAGTTGCCCAAGTCTCTTTTGGCCACTCTTTTTAACTAGCGAATCGCTCAAATCTCAACAGGTAACTGTCTAATTCATCCTTACCTTCTACAAATACCGGAAGTTTGGGAGCCTTGGCTCGAACCAACTCTTGCGTTCCTCTCTCCGGTTGTGCTGATACTTCTAGCTTCTTTAACTCGAGCTCATGTTTTCTCTGTGCTTCTCGATCTGCGACTTCCTTCACATCTTGTTCTGCTGCTTTTTCGGCTTCTCTTTCCATTCTCTCCTCTGCTTGAATTTCAGACACGAGTTTTCTTACCTCCTGGCCAATATCCAATTTCAACCAATGCTTCCATTCTATTCATTTTTATGGCACTTAACACACTGCAAGGTCTGCTTTATTCATCAAATACACCCGATCCCAGTCAGGCCCCCATTGTCACAGATTCATTAGGATCGGGATTGATGAAGCACACCAAACACAGTTTTATATAATAATTATCTTAATAGGCACAAACCACCATTAACTAACACCACAATTTCCGATAAAATCCAACACCACCTCTCATCCCCACTGAACACAAGTAATAAATAACAGTTGAATATTAAACCCCAACAAACACTCTAACCCCACTCATGACAAGTATAGGACCACCACACCACACAGTGGGACAGTCTGGTAGCCCTCCTTCCTACAATAACAATAGGTAAGTAGGCAAAAGGCAGGTCGCTCCTTCCACACACAGGTACCGTAGATAGGCGATAGATGGGCAGCTCATTCCACCACACTGATAACGTAGCTGGGTGATAGGCAGGCAGCTCCTTTTCCACAACCAGCAGGTGGGCGATAGGCAGGCAGCTCATTCCCCACATAGGCAGACAGTTCCTTCCCCACACTGATAGGTGGGTGATAGGCAGACAGTTCCTTCCCCACACTGATAGGTGGGCGATAGGCAGACAGTTCCTTTTCCATACAGACAGAGATTCCTGTGCATCTCAGTCCGGACACCTTGGCTGGCTGGTGCGTTCTGCCAGTCACAGTCCAGGACTCGTCGACTAAGTGTCAATCAGCTCCACAAACAAGATAACCACCTATCTGCCCAGTTCATGAAATTTGTTACACTTGAGAAGATTTGTGTGTCAGTCTCTTCTCTTGGTTTGTCTCCTACTCCAGGTCGTTCATCTGCCTCTACTCTCCGGAGACTTCTTCCTCCAAGCATAGGGTTTGCTCTTAATGTCATCTCCTGGAGCGTCTCTGGTATCACCAGTTATGTTAAACACAGTCAACTCATGGTCAATGTTTTTCCTCAACATCCGAGTATTTTCTTTCTCCAGGAAGTATTTCCAGGATGGTCTCTCACCTCTGGACAAACTCTTAACTTGCATACTTAGCTTCTAGCCACATCACCTTCTTCTGTACCTCCACCGATCCAGACATGACCTTTCAGCTTCAGGAAGGTACTCTGGATCTCATCCTTACATCTGGACTGATAACATCTCAGAACCAGTGCTCCATGGTGTCAGTTTTATTCTCTATTCATGTCACACTTTGGCTTCATTATATTCTACCTGCTTGGTTTACTGCTCCTGCCACTCGTTTACATATTGCTGTGCCTGTAAATCAAGAGAGGGATACCTTTGTACAGTAGGGTGAATGTCAGATGAGACTTTCTGAAGCATGTCGAAGGCAGCAGTGACAAACGAGAACCACAAAGTGGTTTTGTACAAAACAATTATTGAAAAACAACCATACAATTTAGTGAGATGGTTTGGTGACATTGTTCATTGAAGAGTGTTGTTGGTAAACATACAAATTAGTGTGATGGTTGGTTCTTCTTGCCATAAGCAATTGTTTCAATGTTCAGTTCAATGGATGAGAAACACAACAGAAGAATATTATTGAGGTGACAGTCCGAGAGCTGATAGTGAAGGTGAGACTTGGTGACCAGAGTACCAAGTAGCCTTGACTTGGAGAGAGTGCAGGGTTGACAAACAGTAATTGTCTCGGGCCGGACGATAGGCCTTCATGGGCCAGATTTGGCCTGCGGGCCAAGGTTGGCCACCCCTTGCAGGCCGGATTCCATTATTAATTCGGAGTATGTTCACGGGCCACACAATATGCCTCTGTGGGCCGGATGTTCCCCGCTCCTACTCTAAATATAGCCTGATGGACATCTTATTTTTGACTCATATGTTACTTACTATTTACCTTTCTTTGCCGGACCAGTTATACTCTGATCTTTTCTTTGCCAGTCATGTCGTTTACAAGTTATTTGTCTCCCAGACACACCTCCAACTTCGTTGTACCGCCCATTCATAGATGCTTTACACAAGAGAGTTTTATACAGAGTAGTTGACAGTAACACTCTGTTCTTAGTTCATGAGAGAGAGAAACAAAAATTGTATATATATATTGTATAAGTAACAGGAAACGTGTGTGTGTGTGTGTGTGTGTGTGTGTGTGTGTGTGTGTGTGTGTTGGGTTCGTACTATCCCTATCGTTGTAAAATTATTGACCATTAAATTCCTTCATGACTAACTTGGAATACTGTATGAAGGTAAAACTAATTGTGTGGTTAATGTGTGTGTGTGTGTGTGTGTGTGTGTGTGTGTACCAATCTGAAATGCTTGTGATCCTCCCTAGATACAGAAAAGTTGTTTGGTAATTGTTAAACTAATATGGATCAATTGTCAGGCTTAAAATAAAGTATACTACTTTGATTTGCAAGAAGTAAGAACACAATAATTTACAAAGGATTAAATTACTCGCAGTACACTGGAGTTCATTATGTAATATGTTTTATCTCTTCCTCCACTGTCCCTACGGATGCCGCCATGACACTATGTCAATCCACACACACATTGACACACACATTATCACAAGGCCACACACACATTGACACTCATACATTATTTCAAGGCAACACACACATTAACACACATACATTATTACAAGGCCACACACACATTAACACACATACATTATTACAAGGCCACACACATATTAACTCACATACACTATCTCAAGACTACACACACATTAACACACATACACTAATACAAAGCCAAACACACATTAACACACATACAGTATATAAAACCAATAGAGGCTTAGCTCTATGTCTTTCATGTATGTTTATCTTTTCTTGTAACACTACATGATCATATTTTCTCTGTATATGTGACATGTATTTTTTTATTGCATTATATTTTGTCCAATAACATTGGCATGCATTCCACTAAGATCACATATTATAACCTGAGATTGTCATGAGAGATAATTACTTATATCTTTATATTTTAATTAAGTATTAATTAACAAGCAGCATTAATTAGTATGCATTATGTCTGTTCTTTTGAATCACTGTTTGGGATATGTCACTTTTATTTACATATTGTCGAACATTCACATCGCTTATTGTAGGAAAAATTAGTATATATTCTTTACTGTTACAGCAAAGTGATAGAAGAGGGTTTCAAACACACACACACACACATTCTCTCTCTCTCTCTCTCTCTCTCTCTCTCTCTCTCTCTCTCTCTCTCTCTCTCCCCCTTTTAACACTCAGGAAACCCCCATCGTTGAGGCAAAAATGGAGTGAGTTTATTTCCTCTCAGTCCAAGGTTAACCCCACCAACGAGAACTTTTGGGTGTACGGTTACCCTTCATACACACGGGTCTGGAAAAACACACAATATTATAGTAAGAACAAAGGTTTTTTTTATCCCCTTCTTTAGCCAGTATATAAATATTATCAGGTGTCTTAGACCAGTTATTACACAGAATAAAACAAGTTATTAATTGTAATTATAAAACGCACCATGTGTGTGTGTGTGTGTGTGTGTGTGTGTGTGTGTGTGTGTGTGATCCTACAAGTTTTCCACTCCTAGATTCTAGTGTTCTTCCCTACATCTTGAAAGTATGTATGGTAATAAATATACAACCCTTGTCAAGGGGAATATGAATGTTACTATATTGATTTAACAAGTTGTAATAACACAATAATTTACAAAGGATTAAGTTGTTCACAGTACACTGGAGTTCATAATCTAATATGTTTTATCTCTTCCTCCACTGTCCCCACGGATGACGTCATGACACTTCCTGTGTGGTGTGTGGAAACCCTGTGTGAGTTTATTATCAAGAAATATCTTTCACACATATGTTAGATTATGTTTTGATGGTATTATTGATTACGTCCTGCACTGATCTATGTTGGATTGTTGTCTTTTGAAATCCTCTGCCTCTCTTTATTACTTTCTGACTTTCCTCCACCTCTCCTTACTTTCCTCAGCCTTCTTCCTCTCCTTCTTTATACTACTTCCATTCTTCTGCATCTTCTTCAGTCACACCCACCATCCTGATGTCCTCCTTCACTGCACCCATAAATCATCTTACTGATCTCCCACTCTTTCTCTTGCCTGGAAGGACCATCTCCAACATCCTTTTCCCCGCGTACAGCCAGTACTGATGGTCGTGGACCAGAAGCAGTTGAAGACATAACCATTTAGCCACAAATTCCCAGAGCAATCGAACAATGTGATTCCCCTCCACCTACCCCACCATCCCACACTTGAACACCCCGCCAACCCCTACACCACCGTGGCCACTCACCTGGTAACAATATTATTATTACCCGTTTGCAAAGTTTGAAATAATCGACCTTAACCTCCTCTACCCATTATGGACTCACTGTTCCCACGCCTTCTTCCTTATTTACACACTGATATTCAGTCTTGTTTCTGTTTACATTCATTTCCTTTCTCTCCTGTGCATATTTCAAACTCTCCAGCCTTGCCTTGACTTCTTTCAGGCTCTCTCCACATAACACAATGTCGTCCACAATCATCATTGTCCATGGAGACTCCTGTCATATCCCATATTTTAATCTGTATGGAAGGGATCAAAATCGATGTTTTTAAGTAGTGGTAGTAGTAGTAGTTCGTTTAGTAGTTGTTGTAGTAGTAAGTGTAGTAGTAGTAGTAGTGGTTGTAGTAGTAGTAGTAGTAGTAGTAGTAATAGTAATTGTAGTAATAATAGTAATTGTAGTAGTAGTAGTAGTAATAGTAATTGTAGTAGTAGTAGTAGTAATAGTAATTGTAGTAGTAGTAGTAGTAGTAGTAGTAGTAGTAGTAGTAGTAGTAGTAGTAGTAGAAGTAGTAGTAGTAATAGTAATTGTAGTAGTAGTAATAGTAATAGTAACTGTTGTAGTAGT
>JAWQEG010000426.1:0-115000 GCA_033782935.1 Petrolisthes cinctipes | reverse complement strand
TGTAGAGTCATCATCTGCCGAGTAGCCAAACAGAACACACACACACCTCACCACCTCTCACATGGGCTGGAGGTTGGTTGGTTGGTTGGTTGTTTGGTTGGTTCCTCGTGGCCTCCATCTCCTCCACCATCTCCTCCTCCTCCAGTGGTTGGTTGTTGTTGGTTGTGCTGCTGTGGTTCTTTCGAGAAATTGTACACCAGTTGCGGACTCATGAAACAGACAGAATGATGTATGGTTGGCCACAGTAATTCTTACAAAGTCTAAATTGAAGAAAAATATGTCATTATTCATTCAGGAAGTACTGCAGTGAATGGTTTACCAAGTGACTCAGTGATTGTAATAAGAGTATAAAACCTAATAATAATAATAATATTAACGTTGTAAAGTAGTGACATAGTGTTGTTAGATTTGCTATATGTTGTGAAACAACAACAACATCAACAATAGCGTGTGTAAGAATTCTTGTGGTCAATAATTAGTACACACACACACACACACACACACCTTTACAACGGGTTCCCCTTATCAAACTTAGAAAATATAGGATGTGTCGTCTCTATCAACAAAAAACACCCTCCCCCCATACCGTCGCATCCTGTACCCTAATCTCAATAGATGACGCCCCCTCCTAACCCCCACCCTCCGTTTCAACTGTGTCTGTTTCATGTGACCGCAATCGTACGTCAAGTGTGTTTTTATTTTCATTCCCATATATAGAGCGGCAGACATTACTCCAACGCCTAATTAATTTTATCGGGTAATTAATTTGTAGTAATAGAAACTGCTGTTGACTCTCACATTATTATTATTAGTATTATTATTATTATTATTATTATTATTATTTTATTTACCGGTACTTAATTTCTATACTTTTTATTTTATTATCATATTTTTTTACATAGAAAGTTATAACTGTAGGCTTTGAAAGAAATTATTATTATTTAGGATAAAGATAGATGGATAGGTACTTGCGATGTGACACAGAAATAACACTAATTAATAATAGCATATAATATACTCAGATTATTATTATTATTATTATTATTATTATTATTATTATTATTATTATTATTATTATTATTATTATTATTATTATTATTATACAAACCCAAACATACATACGGCAATATTTAAGTAGATTTTAATGGACCCTGTGTGTGATGTAGTTGGAAAATTGGAGGTAAATGAGTCCTTTAAACATTGCCACGAAACACACACACACCCACCGACCTATATGGGAAGGGGCGTGTTTCGTGGTATAGTCAGGAGGAATCTAAAGTCTCCAATTCTCATACACGATCACAGAGTACTTAATTAAATGAGAAGTGAGGAGGCGCCTTCTGGAGATTACTATAGAAATAAAAAAATAATAATAATTAATCCACTCGTACGAAATAGGGAAGGAAAGAAGGAAATAAATAAATACCCATTCTCTCTTTTTTTTTTTGGGGGGGGGGCGAAGAAAGATAATATACCCTTTTTTTTTGGTGGGGGGGGAGAAAATATACACTTCTTTGGGGGGATGGGGGTGAAGAAAGATAATATGCCCTTTTATTTTGGAGGGGGAAAGAAAGATGATATACCCATTTTGGGGAATATTAATGAAGGGGACAATATCTATCTATCTATCTATCTATCTATCTATTTGTCAACCTATCTATCTGTCTATCAATTTGTCTATCTATGCATTTATCTATCTATTTGTCTATATCTATCTATCTATATATACATTTATTTATCTATCTTTATCTATCTATCTATCTCTATAAATAATCTCCGGAATGCGCACACCACTTCTCAAATTAAATATACATACAGTTACTCTCAGCCGTATGTATGTATGTATGTGTATATGTGACCATCATAATTATAACTATTCATTTGTATACTTTATTATTATTATTATTTTTTTTTTTTTTTTTTTTTTTTTTATTATTATTATTATTTTTTTTATTTTTTTTTTTTAGTGTTGAATTATTCGTGTTTTATTTTGAGGATGACGACGATAAAGGTGATGATTTTGTTGTGTCTGTCTGTCTGTCTGTCTGTCACGAATAAATAAATAAACACCTAATTGGAATTGTTTAGACCCCCCAATTTATATCCTTGTTTTTTTATTTTCCTTTTTGTTTCTCTCGCTTTTTTCTGTTTTTTTTTTTTTTTTTTTTTTTTTTTAGTATCAACCTTACTATTATTATTATTATTTTTTTTTTTTTCTTTTTTTTTGTGCTGTGTCTGCTATCTGTACACACACACACACACACACACACACACACACACACACACACACACACACACGTACTGTACACACAAGCACACAGATGCAAACCCTCCTTCTACACACACACACACACACACACACACACACACACACACATATCACATTCACACATCCACATCACATTCACACATCCACATTTTAGTAATTCTCATTGCATCTTCCTCCTTTCATTCCTCAAGTATTCATCTGTCTATCTTAACCTAATCTAATATGGTCTCATATAACCTAACCTGACCTAACCTAACCGAACCTAACTTAACCTAATCTAATATGGTCTCATATAACCTAACCTAACCTAACCTAACCTAACCTAATCTAACCTAATCTGGTCTCATCTAACCTAACCTAACCTAACGTAACCAAATCTTACCTTACCTTACCTAACTTACCTACCTACCCACCCACCTACCTACCCACCTAACCAAACATAACCTTACCTTACCTAATCTAACCCAACCCATGTATACTTACCTATCTATCTACCTACCTAACCTAACCTAACCTAACCTAACCTAACCTACGTGTACTTACCTATTATGTCCAGTTTTTGCCCACCTACCCACACCAAATATATTAATAAGTTCAGTTCTCATCCAATGGTTGTATTTAGTAATATTATTTTTAATTATTAGTTATCATTTATCCCTTGATTTGATTTTTTTTTTTTACAAAGAATTTCCACCAGAGAGAGAGAGAGAAAAAAATCAGAAATACCAGGAGGAAAATAGAATACAACACACACACACACACACACACACACACACACACACACACACACACACACACACACACACACACACACACACTGCTACAAAACAGCATGTGGTGGTTTATAGCAGTGTGAAAAAAAAACAAAAAAAAAACAATAATAACTATAGCATAATTATTCTACATTCTATAAAAACTATTGATACATATGGTACTGTAGAGCTTGGGTTTGTTTTAGCATGATGAATTTTTTTTTTTTTAGCTTTTAACTCCTCAGCTGTGTTTGGTAACCTTTTTAATTTTTTTTTATTTTTTTATTTTTTTTTTTCTGTAATTTTTGTTTGTTTGTTTGTTAGTTTGTTTTAATTAAGGATTGCATTGCTTCTTTTGAGTTGTGTACTGTGTTTTTTTTTTTTTTTTTTTTGTGGTTGTAGTTGTTGTTGTTGTTGTTGTCGTTATGATTTACAAAATATATTATTCCCAAAACCAGGCATGGCTCATCTCACCCTACCCCCTACCCCCCCTACCCCCCCCTCCCCCCTCCCCCCTCCATGGACCACACACACACACACACACACACACACACACACACACACACACACACACACACACACACACACACACCTTTTAAAGACCCTGTGATCGTATAATTATGAAACATGGAGGCTTCTGATTCCTCCTGACCATGCCACGAAACAAACAAGCTCCTTCCATATAGGTGTGTGTGTTTCGTGGCAATATCTGAAGGCCTCATTAACAGTACCTCCAATTTTCTGACTACATCACATCACAGGGTCCTTTAATTAAGGGGATAGTACACTTTTGATATACTGGACTAACTTTGATTACTCCTAAAAAGTATGTCAGGAAACAGGACCAGATTAAAAGAAATAATGGTGTCCTGTCGCTTGGAATAGTTTGGAGGAATCAGTTACTCCAGATTTACCACCAACAACACTGTACTATCCCCTTAATTATAACCAACAACAACAACACCACCACCCCATCATCCCAGTTTTTGTTTTCCTTTATAGAGTTATACAGTATAAATTAAATTATCTCTCTATGTTTATAACACCTTAGTAATAATAATAATCATAAATAGCTTCTCTGTTCCTTCCTTCCTTCCTTCCTTCCTTCCTTCCTCTGGTATACTGTGTGGTTTGTGAGGTTTATTATTGAACTTGGGATCCCTCTGTGCTTGTGGCAGGTGTTGTCCCATTTCCCTTTTCCCCCATTTTCCTTGTCCCATTTCCCCGTTTTCCTTGTTCCCTTTCCCCGATTCTGTGTCCCTTTCCCCGCTTCTGTGTCCACTTCTTTGTCCCCTTTATTCCCCGTTTTCCCGTTCCTTTCCCCGTTTTCCTGTCCCTTTTCCTTGTCTATTATTTCCCTTTGTTTGCCCCTTTTCCCTATCCCCTTATTTACCTATTCCCCCTCTCCCTCTTCCCTGGTTTATCATCCCTTTATTATCCATTATTACCTCTTCCATTCCTTCTACTTCCTTCCTTGTCCTCTTTCCTGTCAGTTATCCCATCATTTCCCCCTTTCCCTCCTCCCTGTTTCTCTTTCCCCTTCCTTATGCCACCCCCCACCCTCACTTACTTCCCTACCCCCATAGACAGCCACCCTCCACCCCCACCCCCACTTACTTCCCTCTCTCATTTCACACTTCCTCGGTCGCCATATGACCTCGCTGTTGCGCTGCCTAATATCAATCAATCAATCAATCTCTCATTTCACCTCTACTGCTCTTCATTACTCTAACTCCTCCTCCTACTCCTCCTCCTCCTCCTCCTCCTTCTCCTCCTTCTCCTTCTCCTCCTTCTCCTCATTCTTTCTCTTTCCTTCCCAAATTTTCTCATATAACTTTAGACACACTACCTCAGTCACCCAACCCATCTCTCTCTCTCTCTCTCTCTCTCTCTCTCTCTCTCTCTCTCTCTCTCTCTCTCTCTCTCTCTCTCTCTCTCTCTCTCTCTCTCTCTCTCTCTCTCTCTCTGTTGGTATATATCTGCTTCCTCTCCTGCCACTCCTTACAAAGATTTTTTTTTTTTTCATTCGCCTTTTGTCAAAATATTTCGACTCTTCTGCTTCGTTCATCTCGTTTTGTGGGGTCGAACTGAAGGTAATTAGAGCTTTCACTTCCTGCTTAATTGCTTACCTCTGTAGTCCTATCTCTTTTTTTATGTTATTCTTTTTTCCTTCCTTTCCTTTTACTTTACGACTGTACGATGTGCATCCAGTCTCTCTCTCTCTCTCTCTCTCTCTCTCTCTCTCTCTCTCCTTGCTTCCTGCCCAGCACCTCTCCTTCCTTAAAACCCTGGTATGCTATCTATCCAACCAACCAACCAACCCACTTACCCACCTAGCCAGCCATACTAACCCAACCCAGCCAGTGTGTTAGTCGAGGTCCTAACCATACCAACCAACCAACCAACCAACCAACCAACTAACCAACCAACCAACCAACCCACCTACCCACCCCATGCATCCCACGCCCGTCCTACAACTACAACAACAACAACAACAACTACTACTACTACTACTTCTACAACTACTGCTGCTGCTGCTGCTACAACACACGGTGGTACCCCTCACTGCCCCACCAACACGGTAAGTAAGTAGGTGGAGGAAGGAAGGAAGGAAGGAAGGAAGGAAAGGAAGGAAGGAAGCCAGCCAAGGAAGAGAGAAGGTGGTCGGTCCATTTCTGCTACTCCCATCACCTCCTTCTTCTCCTCCTCCTCCTACTACTAGTACTACTACTACTGCTATTACTACTACTACTACTACTACTGCTATTACTACTACTACTACTACTACTGCTATTACTACTACTACTACTACTGCTATTATTACGACTACTACTACTACTACTGCTAGTATTACGACTACTACTACTACTACTACTACTACTACTACTACTACTACTACTACTACTTCTACTACTTCTACTACTACTACTACTACTACTACTACTACTACTCACCTTTTTTCAGCCTCATCGTCATCAACTAACTAACTAACTAACTAACTAACCCAACTAACAAACTAACCAACCAACCACCACATGTCTTCGTTGTTGCTGTTGTTGTTGTTGTTGTGTGTTGTGTTGTTGTTATTTGTTTACATGCTTTGAGTGGTAGCAGAGTATGTAGTGAACGTTTTGGTGGTGAGGTTAAGTTTATGAGGGCCAGGTAGATTTCTCATAAGCCTCTCACACAACTCTTGATTTTTATATGTAGAAATATTTTAAGACCAGAACACCAAGTAAGCCGTATATAAGATTAATGTAAGGGTAGATTCTCTTGGTGGTAACTTGAAGGGCTTTGTGAATCCTCCAATATATGATACGAAACAACAGATACCTCCTCTTCTCTGTTAGTCCCATTGAAGTGATTTGTTTCCTGCAGGCATAGCTTGGAGGAGTCAATAGTCTTCCTCTCAATTTACTAAACAGAGAATCTTCCCTTAACACACACACACACACACACACACACACACACACACATGGTCATACACACACACACACACACATGGTCATACACACACACACATGGTCACACACACACACACACACACACATGGTCATACACACACACACACACACACACACACACACACACACACACACACACACACACACACACACACACACACACACACACACACACACACACACATGGTCACACACACACACACACAGACACACACACACACACACACACACATACATTTTTAATTTCCAGTAGATGTGAGGCCATTTGAGCTCTGTCTGACCCTCAACTATTTATTATTATGAAGATGTCCACCAAAACGCTGCCCTCACCCAAATTATAATAAGTTTTCATAGTGTGTTCTGGGATAGAGTTAATAAGAGTAGGTAAGTGTGTTCTGGGATAGAGTGAGAGTAGGTAAGTGTGTTCAGGGATAGAGTGAGAGTAGGTAAGTGTGTTCTGGGATAGAGTAATAAGAGTAGGTAAGTGTGTTCTGGGATAGAGTAATTAAGAGTAGGTAGGTAAGTGTGTTCTGGGATAGAGTAATAAGAGTAGGTAAGTATGTTCTGGGATAGAGTGATAAGAGTAGGTAAGTGTGTTCTGGGATAGAGTTAATAAGAGTAGGTAAGTGTGTTCTGGGATAGAGTGAGAGTAGGTAAGTGTGTTCTGGGATAGAGTGAGAGTAGGTAAGTGTGTTCTGGGTTAGAGTGAGAGTAGGTAAGTGTGTTCTGGGATAGAGTAAGAGTAGGTAAGTGTGTTCTGGGATAGAGTAATAAGAATAGGTACCCACAGCTGACATCATTATGGACTCACTAATAGATAGATACCTTACACCTGTTGATTGGATAGTGAAAGTCAGATTGGTCAGTGCTATAGTTAAGGGGATAATTCGCTTTTTTTTTTGTTACATTGCAGTGCCTCGATTCCTCCACAAAAAATATGCCTGGAAAAAACAGGACCAGATGCACAAAAAAAAAAATAAAAAAATAATAATAATAATAATAATAATAATAATGGGCTTCTTTCTGTTGCTTGAAATAGTTTGGAGGAATAAAAAATTTGCTTTAGATTTACCAACACCGTATGCTTCCCCCCTTAACCTATACCATTTTATGTATGATATAGGGACAATGTTTTTTTTTATATTTAGATAGGCCAATAGGATCTAGGTATGCTGCTGTAACAATGTAAATAAGGTATACTAATATTCAGTATATAATTGCTTCGGGTCTTCCTGTGAGGTGTATGTATGTATGTCATTACCATACATATATAGATAAAAAATAATTAATGTATTTGCAGATATTATTCTTTGTAATAATATGTACATTAATTTCTCTTCCCGACCCAGTATCGTAATTATAAGGATATAGTGTTTATATATGTATGTAGACTATATATAATCTAATTGCTCCTCCCTGCCTAGTGTTGTAATTTATAAGGTTGGACGGTGTAAAGGAGAGGTTCACTTGTTGGCACATTGGAAGGCTACTGATTCCTCCTAACTATACCAGAAAAAAACACACAGATGCCCTCAATGGTATACTGTACTAAGAGGGGATCTGTTGTTTCGTGGCATAGTTAGGAGGAATCAGCAGAGATCTTCCAATTCACCAACAAAAGATTCTCCTCTTAGTTAAGGACCCTGTGATCGTGTATGAGACTTAGTGGCTTCTGATTCCTCCTGACTATGCCATGAAACAAGCTCCTTCAATGTAGATGTGTGTGTGTTTCGTGGCAATGTTTGAAGGACTCACTAACCTCCAATTTTCTGACTACATCACTGGGTTCCTTAAGTATTATTGTCACTATAGAAGAGAATGGGGACAAGTGACGTGAAATATAATGGTGCAATAATACATAATATCTCTAATAATAATAATCTGTAACTTAACTTTAGGTATCAATTTTTATTTTCTGTTTTTTTTTTTTTTTTTTTGGGGGGGGGGAGGAAGGGGGGGGGGTACCAGAATCCGCTTGAATTAAGGGGAGATTCTCTTGTTGGTGAATTGGAAGGTCTTTGATGATTCCTTCCAAACTATGCCACGAAACAGATCCCCAATTAGTAACATCAAATTAAGGTGTCGTCTGTTTCCAAGCCTAGTTAGGAGGAATCAGCTACAGCCTTCCAAGTTATACCAAAAAGAGAATATCTCCTATTAACCTACAGTAAAAAAATATATATATACACAGGGGACAAAGTACTGTACATTCACAATCCAAAATAATATGTATCCAGGTTTACTTCGAATAGCTTGAAAGAGCATTAAGGGACCCTGTGATGTAGTCAGAAAATTGGAGATAAATGAGTCCTTCAAATATTGCCACGAAACACACACACCCACACACACACCTATATGGAAGGAGCTTGTTTGTTTCGTGGCATGGTCAGGAGGAATCAGAAGCCTCCACTTTTCATACACGAGCTCAAACAAATATGAAACAGGATAAGCGTTGTAATTAGTTCACTCGTATGTCAAAGGACTCGAAACTTCAACAAGACCTGGATACAAATTTTGGATTGCGAGTGTACTGGACTACTGAACATTGCAATTGCCTGCTTCATGTTATTTTCATTTATTTATTTATTTATTTTTATTTAGTTAGTTAGTTATTTTTATTATTTAGTTAGTTAGTTTTTGCTGATAGCTTTGTCTTGAACACAGTCTCTTCATTAATTGTAAGGGTCCTGCTGCTGTGGTCTAGTCAGGCAAAAATTCGAAGCTTAAACTGTTGCCTTCAAACTGTTCTAATAAACGAGCAATTATTAATGTCTGGAGTATAATTATATATAAGTATATTTGTGGCAGAATAGTCTCATGGTGCAGTTTGGAGGAATCAGTAACCCAACCCAATCTTATCAGTCATTATCATTGCTCAGGACATATTTTTTTTTTTTTTTTTTTTTTTTTTTTATGACATTGGTGGCTTGTTTATATGTGTTTAACTCGTTGCTGCTTTCACTGCCTTTGTAATTTCCAGTTGCTATTTTTCTGTAACTGAGTCCTGGAGCTTGATATATTTTTTTTTTTTTTATTAATATTATACCTGTATTTATTTGAAAGTTATCTATTTTATCCTGAGAAGCCACATCCATATATAGTAATATTGATGTCAAACTGTCCCTATGGAATATATTATCCTTCACATATACCAGGGAGTGTCTAGTGTAAGTATAAAAGTGTTGATGAAAACATAATTTTTTAGATGAGAAGTCTTTGTTGACGACATTAATATTTTTGTGGATTTACTGTATGTCCTGATGATGAAAAAGTAGCAAAAATGTTCATCAATGTTTTATTCCTGACTGTTTTCATCATGATATAATTTGATGAATTATCCGAAGCCTAAAATGTGGATGATGAGAGATTAGCAAAGGAGTGAACTTCAATCTTGTATCTTCAATGTTATATTTTTTCCCGTGGAATGACAACTTTTACAGGGACACACACACACACATGTTTTATACAGGAAACATTGTGGTGCCAAGGAGGCCATGCAGTATGTGACAAGTGTTAACACCGTGTGGACTGGACTTAAGATAACCACTCTTTCTCTCTCTTCCCAACAATGCTGCGATTTTGACTGTGTTGCTCCTGTTGCCTCGCCACTGATGTCGTTCGTCGCGTGCACACGTATACACACATTTTCAATCATAAAATCTTCTTATTGCCACACTCCTTGTCCCGCCATACCTACCTGTCACTATGCACACACCCAATACCTACTGTTACTGCTGCTGCACTGTTATTACCACACACTCTGCCATCCGTGTGTACCTCCACGTCGTCAACTCCTGCCTCACCATCTCTACTCACTTGGGGTTGACATGACAGCAGTCGCACATAGCCCCGCCAGAATTTGAAAACTGTCGTCAGATGGGTGATGATCTGCAAGTGGAGTGGCAGGCGAAGGAGGAAGAGGTACAGGTCCGTCTCACAGCTGTCATGGCCGAGGATCAGTATGTGGCCTTCGGTCTGTCTCCTGTCAGTGAAAGGTGAGACGTGATGTGTAATGGTAAGTTAGTTATGTTATCAAAGGTGCCACACATTCGTCAACCCAAGATCGGTTATGGGATTATGAATTATTAAACTATATTTATCAGAGATTAGATTAGCTAAGAGGATGATTGGACTATTTATTTTTCAACAGTTCCCAGTATGAAATTGTGTAGTTGTGATGCAGTTTGTATTCCTAACATCTCTTGAAGTTTGGTTGGTGCACTAACATCATATACATGCACACTACAGCTCCCCCTCCCCCAAACCAAACCCTTCCTCCTCATAGATACTCGTATATCCTAATGTATTCCTGAAGCTGTAGTAAATCTAATAACTAATTGACCCCTACCTAATAAATACTCTTTGATGTATGGCTGTAGAAAAGGTTTGTGTTTGTTGAGGTGTGAGAGTATTATTATTCATCCCATCAGGTATACATCTTTGTACCCTTCCCCTCCACCCTCGTTATCAGTAACTCTCCCCTCAGTCCTTCCCCGTTTCCCTCTCCCCTCTGTTTCATCACCTTTCCCACTCCCCTCTGTTTCATCACCTTTGCCACTCCCCTCTCCCCTTATACACCTTTTCCTTTCCCTTCCTCCCCACAGCATCCCTCCTTTCCCATTTCCCTGACCATGCACCCTTCCCTTCTTCCCTTACACACCTTTTCCCTTCTCCCCCTTATAAATCTTTTCCCTTCCCTTCCTCCCCTCAGCATCCCTCCTTTCCCATTTCCTTTCTCAACCTTTTCCCTTCCCTTCTCAACCTTTTCCCTTCCTTTCCTTCCATCAGCATCCTTCCTTTTTTTCATCCCTTCATCTCCCCTTCTCAACCTTTTCCTTTCCCCTCCTCCCCTCAGCATCCCTCCTTTCTCACATCCCTTCATCTCTCCTTCTCAACCTTTTCCCTTCCTTTCCTTCCATCAGCATCCTTCCTTTCCCATTTCCCTTCTCAACCTTTTCCCTTCCCTTCCTTCCATCAGCACCCCTCCTTCCTCACATCCCTTTATCTCCCCCAGGGCTGAGATGTTGAATAGTGACCTTGTGGTGGCTTATTACGACAGTACCGATGGCTCTTTCCACGCCATCGACTACACCGTCACTGCAAAGTCTGAGGTGAGTGAGGTCAGGTCAGTATAGTGCATGTGCTAGGTCATGTTAGTGTTAATAGGTCAGGTCATGTCAGTGTATGTAGGGTCATGTTTCAGTGTAGTAGGTCAGGTCATGTCTGAGTAGTAAGTTAGGTCATGTCAGTGTAGTATTTCAGGTCATGTTAGTGTAGTAGGTCAGGTAATTTTAGAGTAGTAGGTCAGGTCATGTCAGAGTAGTAAGTCAGGTCATGTCAGTGGTGTTTCAGGTCAGTCGGTATTAGGTAAAGTGTCTTCTTCATTATGTATGTGTGTGTGGGGGGGGGTCATATCAATCATTATATGTATGTGTGTTGGGATGGGGAGGGTTGTCATATCATCACAACACAACACCACAACCCTCCCTTCATTTCACCACTAAATCCCCCCTCCCCTCCCTTCGCCCCCCTCCCCTTCATATCACCACTAACTCCCCTTCCCTTCGCCTCTTTCCCTTCCCCTTCCCCTTCCCCAGTGCGACGGTAAACAAGGAGTCTGTCCAGATGAGAAGGTGAACGGCAGGAACGACGCCTCAGTGATTGGCGGAGAACGTAAGAACGGCATCACCTCCATCACCTTCAGTCGACCCTACCAAACCAACGACCACATGGACCTTCCCATCTTGAGGTACTCTGGAGCCATCACTGTCCTGGCTGCCATCGGACATCTCAACAACCGTAAAGAAGCTGATTACCATGAAGATTTTGTTACTAAAGGTGAGAGAGAGAGAGAGAGAGAGAGAGAGAGAGAGAGAGAGAGGATTTTGATAAGGGAACCGTGTGTGTGTGTTTGTTTGGATGAGAGAGAGAGAGAGAGAGAGAGAGAGAGAGAGAGAGAGAGAGAGAGAGAGAGAGAGAGAGAGAGAGAGAGAGAGAAAGAAAGAGAGGATTTTGATAAGGGAACCGTGTGTGTGTGTTTGTTTGGATGAGAGAGAGAGAGAGAGAGAGAGAGAGAGAGAGAGAGAGAGAGTTAGGTTAGAGAATTTTGGTACCATGTGTGTGTGTATGTTAGAGAGAGAGGGAGAGAGAGAGAATCTTATTAAGGGAACCATGCATGTGTGTGTGTGTGTGTGTGTGTGTGTGTGTGTGTGTGTGTGTGTGTGTGTGTGTAATATAATTAGTCACTGCATGTGGTTTACTATAGAGGTTAAGAAAAAAAGAAAAGAAAAAACAAAGAAAGTACATAAATAAATAAATAAATGAACTAAAAAAAATTAAAATATATAAGGGGCAACTTGGAGGGCTACTGATTCCTCCTAACAATACCAGAAAACAGACGACCGTAATGTTACTAATAGGGGATCTGTGTCTCTTGGCATAGTTTGGAGGAGAGACCATCCAGTTAATTCACCAATAAGAAAACCTCACCCTAACCCTGTGATCGTGTATGAGAATTGGAGGCTTCTGATTCCCCCTGACTATGCCACCATGAAACAAGCTCCATCAAATATATATAGGTGCATGTGTGTGTGTGTTTCGTGGCAATATTTGAAGGACTCATTAACCTCCAAATTTTCAGACTACATCACACACAGCTAGGGTCCCTAAAAAATAAATAACCAACCCACCTCTTATGTTTTCCAGATAATGTGATCCTGGACTTCAGCTCTGTGGGGGACAACACGTGTAAACAACGATCTGGTAACTTGGGTCAGAAGCCACGTCGGTATGAGGCTTGGGCACCTAGAATATTGAGAGCTGTTACCAATTTCACCGCCACCATCGGGCCAACGGGGGGTGAACGGGGATACTCGGCCACCACCAGTGAGTCGTTTTGTTTTGTTTTGTTTTGTTTTCACTGTGACTCCTGACCGGCCACCACTGTCACCCTATAAGTTAACCTGTTGACGATTATTTAACTGTGATTTTGGAACCCTGTAGTGATGTGGGCGGATGATGTGTGTGTGTGAGTGTTGGTTGGTGTGTGTGTGTGTGTGTGTGAGTTGGTTTGTGTGTGTGTGTGTGTGTGAGAGTGTGAGTGTTGGCTTGTGTGTGTGTGTGAGTGTGAGTGTTGGCTTGTGTGTGTGTGTTGGCTTGCGTGTGTGTGTGTGTGTGTTGGCTTGTGTATGTATGTGTGTGTGTGAATGTTTTGCTAGTTAGTGTTGGACTGTCATGTGTTTAATGGTGTACCTTGTGACTGGTACAGAGACATCTTCCTGGGGCATCGCATGGTGGATCAACGACAAGTTAATTCCTGAGATCTTTGTGGAGCGTGGACAGACTTACCACTTCACTGTGTACGGGGGTAATAACCGCCTCAACCAAGCCAGGTGAGACACACACACAATGCCCCATGCAGTAAAATTTGTGAAGTTATGTTAACAATAATATTAAAATTCCTTCCATTTTGTTAACTAGAGGAGAAGTAGCATACTATACACTCACAATCCACAATCCTTAGCCTACCTGAGTTGAAGCTCGAGATTTGGAGCAGGCGGTTTCTGGACGACAGAAATTTTCCTGAGATGTTTTGAATTGGCCAGCAGTAATCCATCCATGTACAATAAAAGACAAAAGTCATGTCCACAATAACTGTGAAATCCCCTGGTATATGATGAAGCCTTTGACCTCTGTCAAGTTATAATATTTAGAGATGTAATGTATACTGCATTATATTATATAGAGATGTAATGTATACTGTCTTCATTACCCAGATACCATCCATTACAAGTTATATATTATAGAGATGTAATGTGTACTGTCTTCATTACCCAGATACCATCCATTACAAGTTATATATTATAGAGATGTAATGTGTACTATCTTCATTCCACAGATACCACCCATTATACATCACTAACTCTTCGGTGGGCGGCTTCAGTGATAAGACACATGCAGAACAACAGAAGGAGAGGATTTTTGCAGGTGTGTCCTACTCCAAGATGGGTATGCCAGAGCCAACAGCTGGTGAGTTATACTTTTTCACAAATGGTACAGTCACGGCACATAGTCCTTGAATAGATTTCCCCTTACACCCGGGTCAAAGACTTTGTACTGCAACTATATAGGAGTTGTAAATATATCCGATGACCTATATAGGATTGTTATCTGGTACCTATAAGAAAATACAGTACCTGATTAACTATTCAGCATGTCTTTTTGAAAATATTGTAATGGAAAGGTACAATGGTTTTATATACCACAAACTTGGATTAATTTAGCATCAAGAAATTAGATAAGTTAATGCCGCTACTGTTGGGGTGTTTTTGGAAATTGTTTAAAATGTAGCCAGTCATCGATGCCGATAATCTTATATCCGTCATGTCAAAAAGTTGGGAAAGTTTGTTACAATAGAAATCCAGCCGTGGTTTAGTGGTGAATAATCCCATTCTGTGGTAATGTAACACTTGTGTGACCAAGGATAATTAGCATGTCCCTGTACTGTAAACATACTTCAGAGAGTACAGGTATTATGTTTAGCTCTCCATTAGGTCAGTGAAAAGATAGAGAAACCAGGAGCCATTAAAGTGAGGATGTTTCTGGTATGATGAACCTTCAATGAATCTGTTTTTTAATATCTATACAGTTCCTTATGTTAGTTACACACTGTCCATTCAACACTGGCTATTATAAATTATTATTAACTTCTCGTAGCTTTCAACACACATCTAACCACTTGTAACTTTTTTTTGCCACACCTACTGTATTATGGGATTATGATTAATGTTTTGTAGCTTTCAACACACATGTAACCACTTGTAACCTTTTTTGCCACACCTACTGTATTATGGGATAATGATTAATGTTTTGTAGCTTTCAACACACATGTAACCACTTGTAATCTGTCTTGCCACACCTGCCCACTGTGACTGATGGTGTGTTGGGGCAGTGGGGAGCCTGTGTGAGTGGCGACACAATGGGCAGGATGCGTGGAGGATAAGTAGAACCTTTGAAGAGTATGCCATGACCCTGTACCCTGACTGCCATGACAGCCACACTCCAGGCTTCCTTGTCTGGACAGTCACACAGGACACTCCAGACCTCGTATACTACCAGGTTAGTTGGTAATACAGTATCCTACACTCACACACATATGCAAGCACACACACATATAATTGCAGTACATACATAAAATCAGCAGTGTATTCATACATAAATACACAAGTACTGTATACACTTATACACACAAACATGCACCAAGATTAACAGATATTTCATAAGATAGAAATACTGTATCAGTTATGAGATGGGCTTCTCCTCAAAGAGTGTTTTAATATTCACTCGTATATTTATACACATACACAACTAATTGGTGACATACACATTATTGTTCTGTGTCTGGATATTCTCTTATACCTTTTTCACTCCATTAGATGAATTGCTATATTGTCATGAGTATATAACAGAACAGAATGTTTTAATTATTGAGTAAATTATTGTTTCTTCAAAGTCACAACTGCCAGTCAACCTTGTTTTCAAAGTGATGTTGAAAACTTCTGATATTGTGAGAAAGTTGTGTAACATTAGAACTGAGAGTGATAGTTGTGGGCACCAAACACTCACCATTGATTCATCAGTATTCTTTCAAAATATTTATATATAATTACTTTCATTAGCAGTCATTGATAAGCTGTCCCATTAAAGGCACTGGTTATGTAGGGTGACATGATATTATATGGTGTTGCAGTGTTACAATCACCCCAACATGGGCTGGAAGATCCACGTTGTCAACAATGGCTACAAGTCCAAACGGGAAGGTGGCAATGGGGGAGGGTTGCCAAGCAGGCCGCCGCACCCTCTCACCACTGGACTCCTGCTGCTTCTGCTCCTCCACCTCTCCCCTCTCTTCTTCCTCCCAACACTCAGATGAAACTCTCACCCAACCGTAGTCATCCCATGATCCCTCCACCTCTCTATACCCCACCACCTCCCTCCACCGTCACCACCACTACTGTACCATCCCAAGGTTGTGTTGTTTCCTCTGTGTGTGTGTTTGTCTCTCTCTCTCTCTCTCTTTCTTTCAGTTCTCCATGTGTGCACGGGGATGCTTCAGAATACAACAAGAGTGCTTATTAATTTTATAATTACCTTTTAACAAATTGTGATGTATATAATTACTGTGTGCAGACTGAGGCATAGGTGAATTGCTCTTACTTAACGCATACTTAGTACATGTACAGACTTCTCTCTCAGCTGCTCGACCCCCAAGTCACTTAGTGTTAAGAGGGATCTCATTATTTTATGCTTGTTGTGAGCAGTTTGGTGAGGTATTCTAAGCCTCACCACTTGTGCTTCTCACTGTGCTGTACATAAATCAGTATTGTCATTCTAGTACCAGGCTACTAATGCCATATGGCACTGTGCTGTACATAATGTGTAACTATTTGAGTGTTTTTATATAACATCTGAAATCTTAGTATGACTGAGTTCTCTGTGAGCACAACTAATACAACCCAACGTAGTCTGAATTAAACGTGTCCTCACTGTAGCATTCTTAAATACATGTTTCAATCTGTATGTGTCTTTATATCACAGGACTGTACTGTATTATTTAATGATTGTCAGCAAAGCATGGGAATTCCAAAATATATTATGTTTTAGAGTATTTACTTCTGAAATCTTAAGAAATATCTCATGGGACAAAACTAACTTTAGCAATAATCATTCACCCAAGTAAAAAGCTCAACAGGTGTAGAGTAACTCAGCTGGTTTTTCTGTATCTGATGTTAAATATCCACAGCCGGTTTCAGGAAGTTACACGTACTTAATTGGCTGATGCTTTATTCCTAACCCCTGGGTCACAGTGAACTTTGACCTATCACAAGCATCTTTAGTGATATTGCCTGTAGATATTTACCATCAACTGCTTGTACAATACAGTTAAACAGAGTATTATAATTTGCATGGTAGGTAAAGAACAGGGAGTTACTGTAGTGTTTTGTTTCCCAGTTATCTTTATATTGTACTGTAGGCCTCAGTATGGCTACATCTCAATTATAACTAGGTAATGTGTTCAGTAGGAATTATAAAGCCATGCAATCCTGGGTAAGAGTTTGTAGGTGCAGGACCTCTGACCTCTTAATCTGTGTAAAGATGAGTGAGAGATTACTCGGCCAGATTTTTTTACATTTTGTGTGATACATATATAGTTTTTTTTTTATAAATGGAAAGTTATCAACACAAGGCATTAAAAATCTTTACTTTATACAGGTATGGAATCAAGTAAGATGAAGCTATTCTGGTATCACTTCTCGTTCTATGTACTGTACAGCCAGCGGTAAATGTTGTGTCGCCTCCCTCAGTGGTTTTTGAAGGCCAACATAAAGTCTAATCATCGAACCAACACATTTCACCATACAGAATTAAAATAATCAGGGGGTAAATTAATATACCTCTCTTAATTTTTAGTTAACGAGCCTGTGAAGCTGACATTTCCATACAGTACTTCATGGTTTGGCAGATGTCCCGACACAACTTTTGACGCCGACTGTACAATAATTTGATATTGTCTATGATACCATACATATCTTTTGTAGTACAGTTTTGCATTTGATTATACAATATTGTCAATGTCATTTAAAAATACCAATAGTTCATTTACTTGAAGTGTTTCATATTATTATTTGTTATTTTCAAATTATATGCCTACTACAAAGCACTATATACAGACCTGTAGCCTTTGATTATTGATATTTGTTTATGGTAGAAATGTTTTGGCATATGAATGCTTAATTAATGTAGCGTGTACAATGATTATGTTTCAGTTGGCCAAGGAGGTGCCTCTCATCCCTTTTACCTTTGTAATGGTACTGGAAGGATCAGTATACTGTACAGTACTCTCTTTTCTCTAAAAATATACCCATTACATGCTTACCAAATCTGTACATTCACTTAGTGGTTTGAAGATAATGTGATAAACGAGCACAGTTTCTATTAATCTCATATCAGCTGCTTGTTCTGGTGGTTCCCAAAAGAAATAACATATTAACTTCCTTTTTCTATTATGCACATGATCACATACAGGGTGTCCCAGGTAAAATATGCCAAACTATAAGTGGCATTGATTTAGGAGATTTTTATCAAGAAATATTGCATGAAGGTTTGTCATTGCCAACCCCTTATAGTTTGCCTTCCATGACATGCAAGAGATATATTAGGCCAATTGTTGAAAATTGCTTCATACAACATTATTTCTAAATAAACACCACCTGAAGTGTGTCACAAATCTCCTTGGACATCCTGTATATGGTATTCCCTTCCCTTCCCTTCCCTTCCCTTCCCTTCCCTTCCCTTCCCTTCCCTTCCCTCCTCCAGTGTAAATTTAGTGTGAGTGTAGCCAAGTCCTCCCTGCCTGCCTGCCTGCCTGCCAGTACAGTACTATACTCTATAGGTGTAGACAGTGTAACCCATAACTTAATTAGCTCCACTTGCCTTCGCCGTGAGTCGGTGGCCAGCGTGTGAGTGAGCGAGCCACCCAGCCAAGACAACAGCATATGTAACACTAGATCTTCTTAATCATTGTGGCTAGAGGGATAGCATCAGCCAGGAATTATAAGTACCTTGGTGCAGCAGAAGGTTTTGACGGTGTTCTCCCCAGCGACAAATTAGAGTTCAATACAGTCAATGTTTGGCTTCGCACAAAGTTAATTGACACCATTTGGGGAAGAGCGTTTGTATATACACATCATCCCAGCACTGTATTATTGTATTTGTGTCTTGAGGATTATCCTAATGTAATGTGTCTAGGCATTTTGAACAAAATTGGACATGATTTTGGACCTGTCTCACACCTTTTTAATTTACAAGTTCGGACATTAAGTGAGTGGGCTTCTTGCCCACTGAACTTTTGGAAATTATTTAAAAAAACAGCTCCTCCTTACATGGTGTTAAGTTTGTGCAATCAGTTTGTGAATTCTGCAGTACAATGTTTTGATTTGTTTGGCCAAAATTAACATTAGTCTGTAAGAATAAGGCTTAAGAGATAAATCAGTCTCATGAAAGAAGTACAGGACCTAACAGTTTACAATGGAGATGAAATGATGACATGCTAAAATTCACAGTGTAAATGAATTAATCAAAATAGAGGAGAACCCTGACTACTAAGGTATTGAATGGATGATGCACTCCCTTAGCTCTGTACTCTATTAAAGTCTTTACTGTCTAACAAGATTCAAACTACAAGTTGGGCTGTCATTTTTGTACTGTATAAGTGAAAGTATTCATTGTATAATTCATGCATTTATTCCACCTTAGTGTAGTTGAGGCTAGGATTAAGGGGCCTGTGATGTTGGCAGTGATTTAGATGCTGTTGATTCCTCTAAACTGTGCCACAATAAAATGTTACCTTATGCCATACTGAAGCAATGTTTCTTGACACAGCCTGAAGGAATCAAGAAGCTCCACTTCCCTGACAACATCTTGCCCTCTTAACTTTCTGAGTGATATACAGTATATAAATATAGTATTGTAGGTATATGATATTTTTGTAGGTTAGCCCCAGTCATTGTGTCCACTGCATGGTGTGTTATCAGTCAGTTTTTAATGTAGAATGTTATGTATTATTTCAAAAGTTTGTTGTGAATTTCTGAATTTTATATTGCTGTGATTATATATACATACACATATATAAATATATATATTTATTGTAATGTGGATAAAATGTACAGTATATGACCCCTTTTTCCCCCTGTTTAAGGTTTTCTTCAAAAAGAAAACCTTCCCCCTCACACTGCTGCAGTCAGGCTGCGGCTGTTAACAACAAATCAATATGGATTCCAGTTAGCTAGTAGGGAATTCCTAAATGCGTGTCTGATGAGGTTGCCATGTAGCAGTTCAGAGAGCACTAGGTATTGTCTTTGTAAAATTATATACTGTATCAAAACTGGCAGTAGCATTTTGTATGGGTATGTAGTAATGGAATCTGGTGTTGGCATTGGTGGTTATTTTGTGAAGTACAGTAGCAGGTGAGTCAAACCTTAATTACTCACATAAGCAACAAGTTCTGTAAATATGAACAAAATCTTACAATAATAAAATAACACTGATGATATCCTCCCCCAGGGTTCAACAACCTTTTGAACACATTGTGCTACTCTAGTTTCTAACATTTTTACTGTCCTGTGTATGAGCCACAATTATCAGTATAAAAATGATTGTATTGTGTATATTGATAAGTAATGCATTCTTAGGTATTGGAAGTAAAGTATGGTAAGGCATGTAATCAGATAATATAAATTGTGTATTTGAAATGGCAGTATTATTTCATTGATTTTGTACATACAGAAGTAGACATTTTTATTTTCTTGGCATCTCAGTGCTTAATGTAACAAGTTTCTTAAATCATCTGGCTTGTTATAATAAACCCTGTCACTTGCTAACTTTGGTACGTGTGCCAAAAGTTGTGGAACCCATCCCTGTCCATTTAACTCTTATACAGAGTGAATATAAAGTCCTTCCCTGATTTGAATTCGTATTGAAATCAGGGGAAAATGTTATACTAACTCTTTATAGAAAAATTGTACAGTATGTCCATGGCACAACTAAACTCCTTATCTGGTTTGAATAGACTTTATAATTGTCTTATAAGGTGTGTATGAAGGCAGACTCAAATGGCAAGTACAGTAAAGCCTCATTATGTTCTGAGCTTCATGTCCACTAAGCTTACACGTACACAAAAAAAGATATTGACTCAATTGATAAGAAGTACTGTATAATTGAGGTCATAAATTTTCAATAAAATGTAGTCAGATTTCAGTATAATATTGGACTATTATGCAATTGAGATTATTCTGTATGTAAGAGTATTTCCTCCACCTGTATACTAAAGGAGATAATTATAGTACTTGTACCATATATGAACAGAGTGTGTATAAGTAGAAGCAGTGTTGTGTACATGGAAGCCACATATAATGAGGATTTCCTGTATACTCTAGATTCTGTTATTATGAACCTGTATCAGTTACTACTCCTACACAAAATTTTGGTCTGGTATTTGTCACACGTACTGGTCAATTTTTTCCGGTAATTGTCACACGTACTGGTAATAAATTTTGGTCTGGTATTTGTCACACGTACTGATCAATTTTTTCCGGTGATTGTCACATGTACTGGTAATTTTGGTCTGGTATTTGTCACACATACTAGTCAATTTTTTCCGGTAATTGTCACACGTACTGGTAATAAATTTTGGTCTGGTATTTGTCACACATACAGTACAGGTAATATAAGCCAAGAGTGAGACCCGTGAGCTCAGAACATTGGGACATGTCAGCCTCACCCCGACCCGGAGCACGTAGGCTACTCTTGCCCGGGTGTGGTTTTTGTGTTAGCCCAGCCAGGTGGTCCACGAGGCCCTCTAGTGGTCCGGTTGGTCCACGTGGCTTAGATCTGGTGTAGGTGAGTGTGTGTGTGTGTATTTTTGTGTATGCGTGTGTGTGTGTATGTATGTATGTGGTGATCTTCATAATATTATGGTGCAGGCGATTGTCTTAATTCTTGGTTCTCGTGGCTCAGGTGATCCTTGTAGCCTATGTAGTGTATGTATGTGTGTGTGTATGTGGTGTATATGTGTGTGTGTGTGTGTGTATGTAGGTATGTATGTGTGCATTGCTGGGCCTCACCACATACACAGCTTTGTCTTGGCCTTGGCTCTCATGTTGCTCTCATCTCCTCACACCAGAGTGGTTGTGAGTGGTGTGAGGCCAGACTCAGTCATCTCCCATTGGTGTGGTGACATGGCCAGGGTTCATCCAAGAATCCTTATGGTCTAGATGGTCTGTAAGTGGTCTGAGGAGTCCAGTGGTCTTTGCACCTCGTTACCTCGTAGAAACATCTTTTGTGTAGGTGTGAATTGTGTCCAGTCCTGTGTGTCAGGAGTGGTACTACAGTGTAGGATAGACTTTTTGTAGAAATCATTTAGCTCGTAAGATCAAACTAAACTTCTAAAATATTTTCTCTTGATATCAGTAATAGCAGATTAGTGCCACCACAAGGGCCATTTCCATGCATTAAATTTAATTCTGCCTGCTACTCTTTGAATATAATTGTTCTCCTTGTCCGTTGTACTAAAAACACACAAGGATATTCCTTTTATGCAATATTTCATAACTTCAATTCTTGGCAGTCCAGCAATCAATCAAACTAATGTGTGTTCCATAGAGGGAAAGCCGTCCTTGTTGTGAGTGCTACTACTGTATAGGAGAGGGACTTCATGAATGGAAAAATAATATTTTCTTTGTATACTAAATGTATACAGTATCACTAAAATATACAGTTCTCAGATAACACTAACTGGGCAAGAGATACCAGTGTCATGGTGAAACTTTGTAATGTTATTGTATGTGCTTGAATTCGTTTGTGAGTGTTGGATTTGAACAGTCTCAGTCGGTAGCATGAATCCCTGTACACGCTTTGACACCATTACCACTTCCACCTGATAATTATGCCACATCAGCTCCACCTTACACTTACATCCCCAACCCACCACCACAAGTTGCAATACTCATTCTTTCTGGTCATCTGAAGTCCCTTTACTCAGTGAGGTTTTCAGTTCTCATTTTTAAAACTCTTTGCTTATTTAGGTGTAGCTGCCACGTGATAATGTATGTGTGTGTGTGTGTGTGTGTGTGTATGAGGTTTTAGTCACAAGTAATGTGTTTGAAAAGGCTTGTCCAGCATTTTCAAAACTATTATTATTAAGGATGTGAATCATTTTGTATGACCAAGTTACCTAGTGTAAGTGTACAGCATTTCTTCCCTCTTATTTGATCTACAGTGGTGAGCTTGACTTTGTAATATCTTTGATGGTGATGGATAATGTATCTCAAAGACTGTAGTGTATTGTAATCAGATGACTGATTTGTAGAATGAAATGTATACATGTATAGAGAAAAAAGTGTATGTGATATATAATTACTGTAATGCCAGTAAGGTTACAAGTGAATGATCTTTGTTTGTTAAGTCAAACTAGGCCTGTAAGTGAAAGAGCTGTAAATAAGCATAATTTATCTTTTAAGCGCAAAATGACATTCTCCATTACATGGATGGTTTATGTGACAACTGTAGAGTACTGTATGTTGCACTGCTCTGGAACTCCTCTGCACATTCCCTATGTGTTTACTTCACTTGGCCGTCTGTGTACATAAGAATATATTATCAATTGATTTCAGTATGATGGGGGAACTCAAAGAATGAGGGAGATGAAGTAGAGATAATATGATATATTGTACTGTTAGTATAAAATATATTTTAAAGATGCATATGAATGGGAAGGCTACTTGAAATGTAAACATTACAGTTCTATATGAGTGCAATATTGTAATTTACTTGCCAGCACACCAGTACTTACTGGCTTGAAGAACACTACTCTATCAAGACATTTAGCTCAATAATATAATTTCTTCCTTTACATCTCACATGTTGACTGGCTTGCTGTACATAGACTCTGCACAACAATGAAAATAACTTGGCAACATTGTTCAGTACCAGGAAAATACAGAATGTAATGCATGTTGTTCATCTCATCAAGGAAATGGTTGTATGTCATTCATTGCAGCAAAATTAACGCTTGGTCATCTTTCAGGTAGTACGTCACAAATCAAATGAGAATTGAAGTCCAAGTTATTGCTTAATTAAGGAGTCTTTGATGTTATGAAAGGGGACTCCTGATTACTTCAAACTCTAACACAACACACCACCTATACTGAGCGAGTCTGTTACATGAAAAAGATTAGAGGAATAATTAAGTACCATACACGTTTCAGACACAAAATACCCATGCCCCTTAACAAGTACTGTACACACCTAGAATAAATATCCTCCTCAAACTTTTCCTGGTCCAGTTTCTAGTGATAACATTACTTATGTATATGGAGATCAAAATAGTGAATCAGAAAGAAAAATAAATATAGGATGAATCAGAGGAAAAAAAAACAAAGTAAAATTTGTGACTGTCAAGATCGGCCAAGGCTAAGGTGGCATACAAATGGTCCTATCAATTAAGGTTAGTTGTTTGTACATTTTTCTATTGATTACCGAGAGTTTTTGGTGAAAGGAGGTGCTCAGGTGTACACTTATGCAGTTTGACCTGACCTTCTAGCTTGTCCTGACCTGTCTGCTTTTTCTTCCCCCTTGCATTCCTTGGGTGAGGACTGATATGAAGCCAATTTAGCGATTTCTCTACAACCAATGATGTCGTAAGTCTGACGTTGGTGTGGACTTTAATTAATTGAGGCGAGGGATGAGATGGTATAGTGATTGATTGTTTACAGGTGTGGAGAATACTGTACTATCAGTTCTCATCGTCCTGAATGTGTAGTACAGGTAGTTCGAGATATCAGAAACTTACAACTTTACTCGTAGAAAAGCCGCTCATTCGGCAAGCGTGTGGAATGAGTTCAGGACAGAGGGAGGGGGTTAGTGTCTGTGTGAGACCCACCAACCAGCCACTCACACCACACACACCAATTAACAACATACACCAGACTAGAAGATAATGAAGGATAGCCTGGATTCTTAATTAAGGGGGTAATTAATATACTTTTGGTACATTAGAGTGCCTTGATTCTTCCAAAGTATGCCAGGAAACAGGGCCAGATTAACAAAAATATAATGGTGGCCTGTTGCTTGGAATAGGCAGGAGGTATCAGTTGCTCCAGATTTACCAACAACACTGTACTGTACCACCCCTTTTATTAACTCCCCTGTTGATGGATGGACCTTTTCCTATTTATGTACTGTGCTTATCATTTGGTTTTGTGGGCTGTGTTGTTTACCGTGAAATTCATCCATTTTATATTTAATTTACATACAGTATCCACAAATTGGTATCGGCACAAATGGAGATGAGGCATATAATTATAGAGTATAAGGGTACCATAATATATGCTGTACACACACTCTCTCTCTCTCTCAAAATAATTAGTGAAAAAAATAAACTTGGACAAAAACCCTAATTGTACAGTACTGGATATTTCAATCAACTGCCCTTTCCAAATTTTCAGTATGTCTTGACAGTGCTAAAGGGATCTTAATTAATTTCCACCTCTTCGGTCCTTAGGTGATTACTCTTGGCTATAATTATATTTATTGGACTGTTCCTTCCTTACATCATTCCTATTTATTCAGAGCTTTAATTAATTGTTACCCCTTCATTCTTATTATTTAGCCCAGATATTGTATTGAAATTCATGTATTTGCAGTCCAAGGAGTTCAGTCAGTTTTATTCGGATAATAATTTATACTGCACCACACATTTTGATTGTTAATTAATGCTCAAGAAAACAAGAAAATGAAAAATGAGGAGGATATAATTATAGAGACAGTGTATATTGGTAGTATTGTTTCTCTTTTCGTGTCTACAAAGTCGACCATTTAATTATTTACCACTACTGTACATGCAAACGTTATGGAATCAGATAGCACTGTCTTGTAACCTCAGTACAGTACTTCAGTACACGGCTACATGGATTACTGTACTTGTGTCCAATTTGGCTTAGTACTATAAAAAATATATATACTGTATGTAAATATTGTTGTGGCATTATTGATGAGAGCAGAGAGTGTATACAGTATTTATTGCCTTTACCTCACAGGCTTCAATGGAAATGTAAAGAATAACTAGTATTTTTTCATTTATTTGACTGATACAGCAATTAAGGCATAAGTTTGGTTAGCATACATTGTTTCTAATAATAAATGTCTACAATCATTCAAAAACCCACGTCTTTTTGTAATTTATCTCCTCACTACCCATGTATGTACTGTATGTATGAGGAAAGAATGACTGTGACCTAAAACATAATATATAGGCCTAACTACATTATGGTGATGGGTGGGTCTATCTAAGTGAGGAGTTGAGCTTCCTCTACCTCCCATAGCTCTCTCTTTTTTCTCTCCTACTTATTGTACCTCTTTCCTACTAATTAGGCGTGGGGATTACGTGGCGAGTGGCGACCCCAGCGCCCACCGTCAGTAAGGGGGGGGGGGACTTTGTCACCCATCGGTGTAGTCAGCCTCAGAGGAGGGGGTCTGGGTAACCCTGTCCTCTGTTATAGCCTTATAGGTATAGGCATGTGGTCACCCCATCACCCACTGTTTAGTGTTTACGGTACAATGGCCGCAGTGTGAGGGCCACAGGGAACCCCTCCCCTGTAAGATTTCCCTAGCAAAGGGCTACCTCCAGCGTGGAGATGAAGGCCTGGTATATGCAAGTATATGTATGTACAGTATGTACATTGTGTACAAAAGTTGGTTCCCTCAGCCAGCCAGTGTCACTAAAACAATAATAAAAACATCATAGCTGTGGTTTAAATGACAAATTAAACAACAGAGATAGATGGCCAACTACGGTAATTCATGTTTTGTCCCTCGAGCCACAGAGAAAAAATTCAATCATATTGTGGGCCATATTCAAGAACAGTAATAGTGCATATGATGATGTGGTACTGATACGACGACTCCATAGACGAACAACACAGCCATTGTTCCAACACCACACCATCGTATACACAATGAATGTCCTTGAATATGGCCCTGTGTCTGGCTGAGGGAACCAACTTTATTTTCGTACACAATATAATACAGTACAATAAACTCTCATTATACACTGGGATTATAAATGTGAAATAGAGTGTGTAATGAATGTATGTGTGTACTGTAAACACATTGTACACTACATACATTACACACCCAATATACCAGTGTACTGTACAATGAGAGTTATCTGTACACTGTTTCATTACACACACACACACACACACACACATTAGGCTATACAGTACACACCCAAAATCCTAATATGTGTTAATTGTATATAAGGAATTCGATCACAGGCCTGCTGGACCCGTACGTAGTTATAGCCTACAGGGTGATTCAGGCATTAAATTGAATGATGACCTGCTTGGATAATTCTAAGCAAAAGTGTCTCGATGTTGAAAAGTCGAATTATACGTAGTTTAACTTATTACAATACATTTATGATACTGTATTTAGGAAGGCGTCAGAAAAAGGAGATAGAGAGGTAGGCGAGACAGTAATTAAGCAGGATGGAAAGGAATTAATGAAGGAATAATGTTTATAGTTAGAATATTACTCGTATATAGCCTACTCTATATAGTAATTAATTAAGGCTATTATGTTGGGTAGTGACCTAATTAACAAGCTTCCTAACTACCAATTAAGCAAACTACCGAACCAATTGTCTGTTTCATTAGGCTATAATTATACGCAGTGGTGCAAAACTTGTTGATAGTGTTATTATAATTATCATATTAGACTATATCATATTATTATTGTTATTATATTTGACTAACAGTGTGTTTTTTGTTTTGGGATTATTCTCACTGCAGTATAATTTTGTGGTAATGGTGATTGCTAACCATTTTTGCACACTTACACTAGGAATCCAAAATATGTATCCAGGCTAATTGCTTCGAATAGCCTGATGGAATATGCAGCGAGCTCAAGCAAATATGAAACAGGATAAGAGTGCAATTGGTTCACTAGTATGTCAAATTATTCGAAACTTCAACAAGACCAGGATACAAATTTTGGATTGCGAGTGTACCCTAACTAACCATTATTGCTTCACTCTGTAATTTTCTTAGTAGCTCTTTACGTTTTCAAGATACAAGGAAATTATATCAAGCAAAAAAAAAAAAAAAAAAAAAACATAAATAAGGCGAAACAGTTCCTTCTCATTTTTCCAAAGTATTAAAACGATCATGAAAAATGTAAACCATATCGTACTTGAATGTTAAATATAATGCAGCAATTTGCAACTATGTGCATTCGAAGCTCCACCTATAGCTGCCATTAAATTTAGGAAAATTAAATAGATGTGTAGTTCGAAGTGCCACGAGTCTCATCCCAAGTTGGTTCGACCGGTAAAAATGGAACTTGGAACTTTGGGGGAGGTAAGGAAGGAAGGAAGGTGATGAGGTTTGACTGGTGAAGGGGAGAGTGGTGAGTCTTCTGCTTGATCTTGTGGAGTAAGGACCGTTCTCTTCTTATATTGCATGGCAGGTGAGTTGATATTCTTTTTCTTTATGATCGTAGTTTATTGTAAGTAAATTTTATGTACTGTGAATCTGAAGTTTGAAATTTAGTTCCCTAAATAATTAATTGTTTTCTTGTAGTTTATGATCGCTGTTTGTTGTGATTAGTTATAAAAACCGCCTCCTTTCAATGCCCTGTATCTTGAGAAAAAAAAAAAAAATCCCTTTGTCTCTGTATATCGGTGTACTGAAAATATTTGCTTGTTGCATAATTCAATCTTGCAAGACTCTGCCACTATTGTGGTATAAACTTTGTTAGTTTGAGTCATTTATACATGGCTTAATTAATCACATAACCCTATACATGGTGTTTTATATTGGAGATTATTGTAATGTAAGTGGTCATGAGGTCTTGAGTTTAATTATGAAATTCTTTTCAGTGTTTGGAGTAATGTAGTGTTCCCTCGTGAACATGAAGTAGACAGACAGACACTCCGAGGCTTCCTTCACTTCAATATGCAGATATAAAAAAAATGAGACGTCTGGCATCATTACTACAGATTGAAGGTGTGTATTCTACTGTTAGGCAGCAGGAGTTTAGTCAGTGTGAATATTTAAAGAGTTCAGTTCTTGCATACGTTAGTGTGTTAAACATCAAGAAAGTTTAGCTTTTGATTAAATGCTAATATTCTTTACTGGGTTAATAATTGTGGGTTCAACTTAACACCAAGGAAACTGAATGAATGTATGCATTTGGAAATAGCAAAGTAATGGGGTGTAGGAAATCTAAGAGGATTAAAGTAATGCCGGGTGGTGAATTATTGGAGTGTTACATATCAGGGGTCTTGGGGCTACGGTGGATGAGTAAATGATCATTGTCAATGTGTGTACCCCACAATGTGTGAACCGCCAGTTTCGACACTTGTATCTGAAACTTGTGCTAGTGGAGGCGAGGGTAATGGAAGGCCAGGAGGGGTATGGTGATGTAGTGCGGGGACTATTACCTGTATGGTAAAAAAAGAAAAAAAAAAAAACTTGTATTGTTCCCACAGGTAAGTGGAATGCTGTATATAGATGCAAACCAACAATCCTGGCTACGCCGACACTTCAAGAAAATACCCCATACATCGTCATGAACTCGTAACATAGATGCTGTGAGTGATGTAGCTGCCCAGGTGTCGAGTGGGACAGAAAAGCTACAAACTACATGAAGCTAGTCTCTTCTAGTGACACCCAAGAGTTACGGATTGCCTATATTCACTAGGTCGAGTTAAAAAGAACTGGAGACGTTCAATCAGACTGGCCAATCATTTTGTATGTTCATCTGTAATGGATTTAGCCTAACTTAGTGTAATAAACAGACTACCTATATGAACTTTTTATTTTGCAATTCTATCTTTAAATATACAATATAAACTTTGTCTACATACCCTTGACCTCTTCCTGTCTTTTGGTGCAAATATGCAAGTCAATGTGCTCCAATAATTAATATTTTGATATGTGGAATTTACCTGCCATTCTGCCCAGTCTCCTCCACTCCCGCTTTCACCAGTTCAGCGTTGCCAACGTGTACACCCGGCATCGTGAGCTTTTGCTCCTACTGGCAGGTGTTTCGGATTCGAGAGTCGGAACTGGTAGCTCACTGCCGGTTGTATACGTTGGCAACGCTGAACTGGTGAAAACGGGAGTGTAGGAGACTGTATGCAAGGGACAAGGATGGTGAGTGAGGGTAAAAGGAGAGTGGATAAGGAGTTTGGTAGGAAACCGATTTATAGAAGTTTAAAGAAAGAGAAATTATTCTGGAAGGAGGTATTTTGATCGTTTGATGAATGAGGGAAGGCGGTAGTGTCATTCATGGGGAAAACTGCTAAAGAGTGTGGGTGGTGGGGTAGTAGTGGATGTTAATATGCACATTGGCCTGGAGGTGCCAGAGGAATGGAGCCATAATTATGCCTGTGTATAAGGGAAGGGGAGTGTGGTAGCTATTGGGGAATAAGCCTTTTTAGTGTACAACTGGTCACACTTCCGTGAGGCCCACCCAGCGTTGTCAACGTTGGCCGAGATAACCCCGAAACACTAGTTGTGAGCTCTGTTCGCTCGAACCATTCACTGGTGGGAGGGAAAAGTAAGGAGGGTAGGAGGGGGGGGGGCTATACAAGAGGTGAGAAATTATTCTTGGAGGTGAAAAATGTGTGGAAGCTTTAATAAAAGTACGAAAATACACCCGGTTACCAATTATTTATATACCGACATTCGTGTCAATTATTAACATCATTAAAGGTAAGATTAACTTTTTCATATGATGTAACACATAACAACTGAGGTAACATTATATACTCTTTTCGTATAATATATAATGGTTATTATTAAGCACAAAACGCTGAAAAATACTTACACAATAACTGAATAAGAATCATGAACCAGAATGCTCTTTATTAAATGAAGCAAATGTTTATACCTTTATATTACATGTCTCGAGTGTTGATACCACTAACACACTTCCATTTCCTCCGTATCTACCTAACAGTTTATAATCGTAGTGTCAAATATCAAGGCTCTCATTATCCCTCACGTGATAGCAACATTGTAATATTCTGAATATTTTTAATAATAGCCTGTTGTATTGAAAATAGTGAACACGTGCTGTTTGGTAATTCACTATGAATCCCTCGGTATTTCATGTTTCTAGGTAGCAAAAATGTTTATTTTGGTAGATTATACTTGAGAGCAGAGGCCAGGGAGATTGCGTCTGGCACCCACAGGCTTGTCAACAGTACTTTTTTTTTTTTTTTTTTTTGCATTAATTAGAGACTGACGTTGACTCTAGTCTCGTTAGCCCACATTAGTTTTGGTACTCGAAGAAGATTGAGTTTGTTGAAAACCACTAAACTGGTAAGGGTATTGAAGACTGAGTGTGGAAATATTCCCTCTCCAACATGTTGGCAGTCCTGGTGACCTGAAGATGTGTAAGGTGGTGCAGTCAGTCAGTTCACAAGGCAAGGTGTATATGGAAATTCACACTAATATCAACCTTGTAGCAGAAGACAGTAAAGACCAACACATCATCAAATACAACGGTGTGAGTGGTGGTAGAGTGTATATGGAAAGTCACACTAACTAATATCAACGTTGTAGCAGAACACAGTAAAGACCAATACGGCATCAAATACAACGGTGTGAGTATTGGGAAGGTATTGTATGATGGGAAACACAGGATTTCAGAATTTAACACTCCTTCAATAAAGTTTAGTTTTAAGAAATGTTGAAAATAGTTGCCAACTTCATTATTAACATGTTCGATGAAACCTCAACTGTGCATTACTTGATGAAGCTATTACAATGTTTAATAATTATGAATATACTTCCCTCGCAACTCATGACAGATAAAACCAATAGAACCTCTGTCACCAACATTATTATGTTATGTGTGTGTGTACTGGCTTATATATATAAGTATATTACATGCACACAGAAAAGAGAGATACACAGAGAAGAGATACAGAGGAAATAATAATTTTTGCTTCCAAGAGACAAATGACAACACAAGGGTTTCATAATCAAATTCCAATAACTCAATACAACAGGCTATTATTAAAAGTATTCAGAATATTACAAGGCTCCTATTACGTGAGGGATAATGAGCCTTGATATTTGACACTACGATTATAAACTGTTAGGTAGATACGGAGGAAATGGAAGTGTGTGTTAGTGGTATCAACACTTGACACATGTAATATAAAGGTATTCACATTTACTTCATTTAATAAAGAGCATTCTGGTTCATGATTCTTGTTCAGTTATTGTGTAAGTATTTTTCAGCGTTTAGTGCTTAATAATAACCATTATATATTATACGAAAAAAGTACCGTATACAATAATGCTACCTCAGTTGTTTTTGTGTTACATCATAATATTAAAAAGTTAATCTTACATTTAATCACGTTAATAAGTAACACGAATGTAGGTATATAAATAATTGATAACTGGGCTTCCACACATTTTTCACCTCCCCAAGAATAATTTCTCACCTCTCTTGTATAGCTTCCCCCCCCCCCCTACCCTCCTTACTTCTCCCTCCCACCAGTGAATGGTTCGAGCGAGAAGAGCTCACAACTAGTGTTTCGGGGTTATATTGGCCAACGTTGACAACGCTGGGTGGGCCTCACGGAAGTGTTACCAGCTGTACCAGGGAAGGTTCTTACTGAAAGACAGACTGAAGTAACAGGGAATAAAGTTAGGGAGGGTAGGGCCAGATATTTGCATTAAAAGCAAGTGGAGAAATATATTGGGAAGGGTAGGAAGTTGCATACTGCCTTCATGGACTTGAAGGCATACAATAGGGTTTATGGTGTTGGGGGGGGGGGGGGTCTTCTTGATTGCATGAATATTACCAGTGATTGATAAAACAATGATATTCATCAATATCCTTTTCTCAAAGGATGTGGATGCACCAGTGTAGGACCCTCAACAGGGAAAGTGTCCAGTTCAGAGGCTATTTGCACCTTTATTGTGTTCACTGGTAGTATTTGTCTCCAACCCTCACTCCCTCCCCCTGTATCATAAGGGATATGAGGCTTACTGCACAATCACAAGAATGGTGGCCAAATTGGATGCAACTCCAGATAAAGTAATATGCCTAGAATGGCTTGTCTATACCAAATATTTTATAAGGGCAAAGCAATTCTATATACAAGATTTTAGAATGTGGACAGTTGTGGCAGATAGTCCTTGAGCAGCCTACAGTTTTGAACTGAACACATGATTCATTGCTTCAGTCAACTGCCTGGTCACTATCACTGGCTGGTCGAGGACTATTTGCCAAAACTGTACATGATCCAACCGCTTTACCTATGTAAAAGTTAGTCTATTACAAAAATACATTCTAAGCAAAAAAAAAAAAAAAAAACACCTACGTAATCAAGGTATTACGTTTGGCAGGACTGAGAGCAAGTACAAAGTAATGCAGACGGTACTCAATTATAAATACTGCCTTCACACTGAACATACAGTACCGTTCACATACTATTTCCGATTTAATACCTAGTCTTTTTTTTTTTTTTTTTTTTTTTTTAATTCATTGCGCCGTAGCGTCAGTCAATAGGCAGACAACAGTACACAAGGGTAAGCGGGTCTCACGAGAACCCAATGACCACATACACACACAAGCACACACACATGCGCACACACACTCACATCACGAAAACATAACAGAATGAAGCACAAGCATACAGACAAATATTTACATCATGACCTACTTAAATCCACCAAAACGAGGGTGGCGCACCAGAAGTTCCTCCAGAACCTGATGGTTCAGCAGGTGTCGACAAACCACATCAAGTGGCAGGCCCTGGGGCAGCAAGTGTCGGACAGTGGGGCAGGCTAGGCAATAGTGCTCTATAGTGTTAGCACGAGGTGCTCAACACAAGCGACACTCAGTGAAGGGAGGCTCACCCTGCATCCCAGCAACCTGCCACGGTGGCCGGTAGCCAAGCCTCAAACGAGCAGAGACTACATTGTGCCTCTGAACCATGAGGCCTCGACGACGGTAGGAATATTTGTGATGGCAGACAGACTCGTAATGGGTGATGGAGATGCTGAAGGGCCTCTCTGCATCCCTGCGTCGCCGTACAGGGAGGAGAGCGGCGGAGCGGACTTTAGAGAGGTAACATGTCAGGGAGAGAGGACGTCCAGCACCACGAGGAGGCAGATGGCAGGCTTCCTTTGCGAGTCTGTCAACTGTACCATTGTGACGTAAACCTACATGGGATGGCACCCATAAAAATTTGACAGTCAAGTTACGGTGACGCAATAAGGCCAAAAACGATAAAATCTGCTGAATAACAGTAGAGTGCGTGGGCTGAACACTAGAGAGGGAATGAAGGGCAGGTTTGGAGTCACAAAAAATGGCAGCATTCACTCCACGTTGACAAACAACACTAACAGCATCCAGAATGGCATACAGTTCACACAATGTTGAGCTAGAGTGGTTACAGAGACGACGGCCAACCCAGCCCCCTGGAGGTGATTCCAGGTCAGGCGAGAAAACAGCACAACCTGCTGCACCATCCACTTGCAATGAGCCATCAGTGTAGAGGCAGTATGGATCTGTGATGGAGGAAGTCACTGTTTCTATGTGTTCTAGAGCCAACTGCCGCTGTAGAGAAGGCAGCTCCGACTTGGAAGTAGGTGTAAAGCTCACATCAGGTGTTGGTAGCATCCATGGAGGGGGCCCTGGGGGGACGTCTGCAACCATTATATCTATATTAAGACCACGGAGCACAGAGGAAACAGACCTTATAAGAGTACGTCCAGCAGGCAGTATGGGAGGGACCGGGTAGTTTGGTCTAAGAGAAGTCCTGACTAACTGAGAGTAATGGGGTGAAAGATGTGGGAAATGGAGGCACTTGACAGTGAAGCAAGTAACATTAGAATAAATTCTCTCCACTAATGGGGGAAGACGCAACTCACGCTGCATGTTCACTATCCTGGTCGACATTGGACAGCCGAGAATAATTCTCATTGCTCTATTTTGAAATTTTTCTAAAGTTTCCAGAGTAGCCCTAGGAAGTTGAATCAAAGCAGGGGAAAGGTAATCAACAACTGAATGGATAAAAGCAATATAGATGGTCCTGGCTACTGGGATGGAGATGCCCGAGGAGTTGTTAGATAGCCATTGAAGTGGTGTAAGTCGGCGCTGGAGACGACCCAATAAGTCCTGGACAATGGGATGGTCTTGAGGTCTGGCAGGGACAATCGGCCAAATATTGACTGGCGCACCCAGGTAGCAGTACTGGGAACACATGGGAATGACAGTCCCTCCAATGGTGAACACTGGCTGAGCTTGAGGAAGGCGGCAGGTGAATATTCTGCTCTTATCTGGGGAGACAATAATGCCACAGTGAGAGGAGGCCACAGAGAAGGAGTCAAGAAACCGCTGGAGATCCCTTGGTGAGGTAGAATGAACACAGATATCATCAGCATAGCAAGTAATTGTAGTTCCAGGAATATCAGGGAGAGAAGTGAGCAACCGATGCATCAGAATATTAAATAACAATGGGCTGAGAACACCACCTTGAGGCGTACCAAGATGAAAACTGCGCAAAGGACTGAATGCACCACTGAAAAACACACGGGAGGTCCTGTTACTCAGGTAGCCCCGAATCCACCGTAGTAGATTACCCTTTATCCCAAAGTCAACCAGTTGATCCAAAATGACGTCTCTATTAGCAACATCGAAGGCACTTCGAAGGTCAATGAAGGCCACCACACTGTCCCTGGAAAGGCGAGAGTACAGGTCGACTAGGCAGTGATGTGTGCTCCGCTGGGGAAGGAAACCAAACAGCCATGGAGAAAGGCAATCCTGCAGTCTGTACATGAGACGATTGAGTAAGATTCTCTCCATAACCTTACAGAAACAGGAAGTCAGGGAAATAGGCCTGAACTTCGCAGTGCCGGGCTTAGGGATGGGTATTATTGTGCTGCTGGTCCAGGCTCGTGGTACACAACCGTCACGAAGACAAAGATTGTACAGTCGAAGTAGAGGGTTCCCAGGAACTTGTTGAAGTAGGCGCAGCACAGCATAAGTAATACCATCATCACCAGGGGAAGAAGCTCTACCCCGAATGAGAGCAAGGCGCAACTCCTCCTCAGTTATCTCCTCTGCATCATCGTCATCATCTTGTAACAGAGCAGACATTAGACGTAGCCGATGGACAGCAGCACGGGAAGCGAGTGCATCTTGTATGTGGATGGGTAGACTGGCTGGGGTAGATTGTTCTGACCAGGCATCGACAAGTTGTTTGGCATAGTCGGCAGGAGTGTGATGACGAGCAGTGGCCGGTGTCTTTTTAACAACCCGACGGATGAGGTGCCACATAGAAGCCACACTTGTTTGCTGGTTGATGCTGCCTGTGAACCGCTGCCAAGACTCAGTGTGAGCACAATCCTGCAGGGCAACTAAAGCGTCCCTAGACATCTGATAACGATGGAGTAGGTCAGGGGTTGGGTTGGCTTGAAACAATAGGCCATCACGTTCAGCCTCCTCCTTTGCCTCCTGTATACGTGCATCCAGCGTCCAGGAATGGGCAGTATGGCGATGCTGGAGGTGTGGCCGGGAGACGTATAGCCTATAAAAGTCATGAGTAGCAGATACAAGATCAGAGTACAACTGTTCAGCTGATGATATGTCAAATGTAGGGAATACATGGGCCATAAATAAGATGCAAGTCGGGCAATATTTAGGGGGCACAGCAATACGCAAACGAGTGGCTGAAGCACCTGACCCAGCAGTTAGAGAATAATTAAACCGAAGAGCAATGTGATCAGAGAATAAGTCTGGCACGGAGAAGCACTGGACCTGAGATGCTATCAGGCCAGACGAGAGGATGTAATCCAGAGTACCTCCCCGGCAATGAGTGGCACCGCCAGTGTCCCAGTGTGTCAGATGATGCTTGCGGATGTATGAAAGGAGACGAACACCATTACGATTAATAGAGCCAGTACCATCACCCAAATCAGAATGCCGAGCATTAAAATCTCCCATATACACCATACCACGCACTGTTGGAGAAGGAAGAGCCTCAAGAATGAGTCTAGCTGGGGCAGAATAGACATTACATAGTTGTAGTACTCCATTCCCAGGTAGAACCTCAAATAGCTGAAATGTCATGTCAGGATCAGTGGAGGTACGGAGAAGGCGATGTGGCAAGGAGCTATGTATGTAAGTCAGGAGACCATTCCTTACCAGATGAACATATGGCACATAACCTGAGAGGGGAGGAGCTTGCCCAGCAGCGAGCGGCCGTCCTGGAAATGCTTCCTGGAGAAAAATAACACTGGGATGATGACGAAAAACATAGTTGAGTGAGCTTAGCATAACTGGTGATACCACATACATTCCAGGAGATGACATCCAGCCGGCAATCACTAGCGAACTCTATATTTGGAGGTAGAAGTCCGGTGAGTGGGGGCAGATGAGCGACCTGGAGAAGAAGATGGACCAGAAGAAGGGACTGACTCGAAAGGCTTTTCAAGGCGAGATGCAACAGTATCCATCTTTTCGGTAAGGGTAGTGACAGTTGAGATGATGGCCTGCTGAGCCTCGACCAAGGTGGAGAGTTTGGAGTCATTGGCAGCCTGAGCGGCAACCAGCCCATCAATCCTGGCTTCAAGGGCAGAAAAGCGGTTTTCAAGAGCCGTACATTGTGCCATGAGGGTAGCAACAGACTTGCGGAGGGCCAGGTCTGGAGGTGAGGTAGGGTTGGTAGGAGGAGCAGATTGGGGAGGTGGTGGTGGTGGTGGTGGAGGCGGAGCAATAGTAGAGACACGAGCCTGGACCTTACGTCGAGTACATCCATGCCACACGTTAACCCCTGGCTGAAGGCATCGTGGACACTTCCATCGAGACGTATCTTCAGGAGGTGAACGCTCAGAGGTGGAGGCAGCAGGATGTGATGGTTCACCCCTGACAGGACACGTCTTGGAATCATGGTCGGCAGCACACCATGCACACTTCGGCCTGGCAGAACAGTACCGGGAGATATGCCCAACTCCTCAGCACCTGTAGCACCAAGGCTGGTCATTATGAAGTTTCCTCACCTCACACGGTGGAAGACAAGGGAGGAAATCAAAGGAAATCTCATTTGGAGGTGGATCGGGTTGACTCCAGACAACAACAATACGGCCAATGGGGGAACCATCTTGGAAAAAACGACGGGCAAAGTACACACCAGGGTATCCTTTGGCAAGTTTCGGGTCAACATCAATAGGAAAACGGGTGAGGATGTAGCTGGGGAACTTACGAGGCCTCTCAGGTGAGTCTTCAAGAATGAGAGGCAGAGATAAAAATTCACCAGCCTTCACTCTATCAATGATGTCCTGACGCTTCCTAGAGATGTAGACAAACCGGGAGGTGACAGCAGCCATCTTGACTTCAGCCAGTTCACGCTGCTACTGGAAGGCCCTGTTGACATCAGACAACCAACGCAGCTTTGTGTCCGTAGATGGGTTTCCAGAGAAGGAGAGTTTGACATAGGCATCTCTCGGGGCAGAAGCAGGAAGGTTGGACGAGGGCAAGGAGTTGGTATACAAAGAAGAAACACCAGGGTGAGGCAGAGAAGGTACGTCGTGCACAGCTGAAGCACCCTTGGCAGCTGGAGGCAAACAGTCCACACCATCGGAATCCTGCGAGGAGTCGGACGAGGCATCAACAGGTCGCTTGGTAGAGGTTGAGGAGGTGGACGGCTGCAACCTGTGCTGTGGAGTGACCGAGGAGAGGGGGGGAGGGTTGCGAGAAGGCAGCTCAGGCCAGTGATCCTCAATTGGAGACTCGTCTTCCTCCGACATTGCCAAGTCGGCCTCCAAGCAGGAATCCGCACTCTCCATCAGGCCAGGCAAGGCCTAGATGGAAAGCAAACAACAACACAAACAACTAAACACTCAATCAGCCAGGGACACACACACACACACCCACACACACACAGACAATCACAACAAAACTATACACAGAACCACAACAGACAAACAACACCAGCAACACCACAGAAACAGCAACACACAAACAAGAACTCACAAACAACACAAAAAACACAAACAAGAGCTCCAAAACAACACAAAACAACAACACAAACGAGAATGGAGGCAGAGCGCCACGAGTACGTCCACACTCCACCTGTTCTGGAGCGAGACTGTCCAATATAATACCTAGTCTAAATTTGTGGCTTCAACACAGCAGTATTTTACTGGGTGTATGACCCCGACGATCCAAAACGGCCTTTTTTGGATTTTATCATGCCTGATGAAGACCAACAGAATGCAGTTTCACTCAAACTGCCCACCTTCTGGACAACACAATCCCAAGTATGGTTCGAACAAGCCGAGGCCCAATTCCACATCCGCCAAATAACTGCCGACGACACCAAGTACTATTATGTGGTCAGTGCTTTGGACAAGGAGACTGCCGGACGCATCATGGATTACCTTCGCGAACCACCAGCAACAGACAAATACAAGGGATCAAGACACTCCTAAACATCACCTTCAGTCTCACTCGCCGACTGGTGACGCCTATCAGAGACTACGGTCTCTGAGCATAACAGCACATCATAATGGGGAACTGCCACAGTCAAATTAGCAAATTTCCCAGATAAACCACATACATTTGAGCAAAGTACTCTGCACCACCTAGGAGGAGAACGCCTCGGACTCGGGTTCAACTCCACATTTGGAAACCTAAGTTTCAGGCACACAAAAAAGAGCAGACAGAGAACACCCATAAAACAAGGACTTTCAATTCATAATACAGAGACAAATAATACTGTACTAGAGGGGCAGTAACGATGGTAAAGCAGCCGCCAACACCACCTAGTCCCATAGCCCTGCCCAGACAACATAGGATTGGTGGAAAATGATGAAGAAAGAATAGGAAGAGGAAGAGAAGCATACGCCAAGCCCCGTATGGAAGGGAGAGGAGAGAGTTGGAGGAAGATCAGGCTTGAGCCATGGTTTCAACTCTATACTTCCTCTCAGGGATAACGTTGGTCCACAAAAAAGGTGAACTCATCCGCCTTTGGAACAGCATTTCCTCTGAACCAGGACAACCCAGTGCCCCAAACATTCCCAACTCGTACGCCTCACCCAAAATGCAAGAAAGACATTGCACATAGGTGAACCAGTGGTACAGGAATGTAATGATGAGATATACCGCCCACCACGATCAATTATCCCAAGATTTAATAGGGATCATTCATCTCAAAAGTTGAAGTACTATCTCCATAATTTATGGATTTTATGCTATTAATATTCACCACATTTAAAATTGGAAACTTTTCTTTGATGCATATTTTTATTTTCCAATAAATCACATTAATTACTAAATTCCATAGATCATTTTTCATAAACGACTATTAAAAAACTTAGTGTGAATGCAAATTTCAGACAAATTTGGATTATAGTTCATTATATTTAATAAAATCAACTATAATCCAAACTTGTGCTTAAAATTTGTATACTGTACCTGTACTGGAGCTTAGTAATCTCTTATTAAAGATATTACGTTATAGAGAACGGCATGCATACCGTTATCATCTTAGAAATCATTAATAAAATGGGTAACTTTCTCCGGGATATTCTGGGAACCTGTCAGGGATAATGAACCAGAGCCCAAAGGTCATCTGGCAACACAGGAAGTCACCAACTGGTGGACCCATTAACTTTGGCCTAAGAAGCAGCAGTAAAAAGTCAGCTTAATGGTGTTCATTAAACACTGATTAACTATGGTTCTATTAACATTTTAATCATTTGGGGTCACGCCAAACATATTTCAATTGTAATAATATGTCGTTTCTTTTAAATCAAGTACAATAATCAACCTTTGGATATCAGTCGTGCTTCCCTCAAACAAGATAAACAACTGCTGCAAGTAAAAGGAAAGTTAAAGTTGTAAGCCATTTTTCATGGGTCAAGTAATATTGCCAAAAATACTTTGCTACAAGACCTTTATTCGCATCCTTAACCTACATTGGACTAAAGAATATGACACAAACTGTTAAAACTGCATATCTTTAGAGAAAAATCCTCAACAAAAATAAACTTGAACTGTACAGCCACAACATAGTACCTCACACGATGGGAGGATTTGTTTACAGGTTCTGCTCTTCTAGAAAACCTGATACAACTCTACTATACAATTTGATACAGATTATTAGTGGATTTTAATAATAATGCTAATTTTTATTACTTGGCCATAAGAGAGCTGTGACATTCTTGTTGCCTGTACACGAGAGAAGTCATGAGGCTTGGCAGTGGCAACGACATTCTACAGCTGCGATGGCCATAAGGGTGATTGTTACCTGAAGCTCTCATATTGGTTATTGCCACTGTCTTGCCCATGACTTCTCCTGCACGTGGCCTTTGAAGCGAGGTAACCAAAGTGCGTGTTTTTTTTTTTCCCCAAGACTTGGTGTCAACCCATCATCTCCAGGGCTCAAGTCTTTATGGATAAGGCATGAATACCGGTGGTTCCCAAGCATCACAGTAGTCAATAAACTAAATATTACTTCCAGGTAAAAACATAAACCAAAAACCCAAATTATGCTTCAGTAAACTTGTATATATCTTGCCCGGGGGGATGTTACTTACTACATACAGCTAAAACACGAATTTGTGCCTAAACATATTATTACATCTCACTGATGCCAATGAAGCAGCTTTTCCACATCCAAAAGTCTAAATTTTTTATGCTTGCATAATTGTCATTTTTTATTTTATTTTAGGGGGGAATAACGAACACTTTGTTATTTTCATTCTCATTATCCATCAATGACTATTGTTAAATGTACTTGCAAACATTAGAAATAAAAAATTTTGCCTGCAAAAAAAAGCTGCAATTGGCATCCACATTACATCTTATACAAGTGGTCAGCTGTTCCAACTTGGGAATGAATAATTGCATAAACATGTCACAGAACATAGGGCTAAAGGGTTTGGGTGACTGTCTGCCCTATAATCATCTGTTGTGTTGCAGTAGTAGCTTCAGTACCTCAATTAAGTGGACTATGATTCTGTTAGCAAACAGGAGGCCACCATTTCCTCCAAGCTGTACCAACTATAGACTACTTGTACTTAGGCAATCTGTTTCCTGTTACAGTTGTGAGGGTTCAACAGCCTCCAATCTGCCAAAACAAAAACCTTAGCCCACTTAAAGACCTTTACAGCAGGACAGAAAGCCTCAAGGGTAAGGGCATCTTATTCACTATCCAGTATTATATATTACTTACATTTACTAATAGACAGCCTTTAAAGTAGTCTATAAACCTATGAAGGAAGGAGGGTCGGATTTTGTACATGCTTATTTCTGTAATTGCCTTTGCATATTCTAGCAAGTCCTTTCTCAGCATTCAAAGGCTTCCAAAGTTCACCTGGCAACCGTCTACCAGGATGAATTTCAGAACACTGATGACATATGGTCACTTGCATAGTACTGTTCCAGCCCTTTTGTTTCTTTTACAAGGTGACAAAACCACACAGAATTTGCCTTCGTAACACACTATGGTGATGCCCAACACTTTGATTCTTACTTTCCTACTGCATAAGAATCTTGGCAAAGGCCATCATATAGAAATCTACATTACATATCTAAATATCTTAGGTATAGCTCATCACATGGTTCCCTGGAAGTTAAGATCACAAGAAAATAGGTACTTATCACTCACAAAATCCTCATTATCTGTATGCGCTTTGACACACTTCTATGGCTGCTTTATCTACGTATATCATAATAGACATCTATCTGTAATGTACAACCAGTAAGATGCACTTTTACTTCATTCAGAAGGTCCTTAGTAAAGTAGATTGTACAGTTCTTTGTTTCTAAAGTCTGTAATAATTATTAATAGATAACCAATCCCCAAGAAAACTCAATTTAAACATTCTCACTACATGAGCCTTAAGATATTCACATACCTTCAGATCATATTTTGGTGACCTTCATTATTACTTGTTCAGTAATAGATGATGCATATGATTCAGGATGAATACAGGACACTCCATGACTATCTACCATTTTACTACTACTGACTGACTGACTGTTAACTATTAATTAATGATTAGTAGGACTTGCAACTGCCTATCTGGTATTATATTCATTTCTTTTACACTCCTCCAGTCATTTTTACCAGAAATAAGGCAATGGATGGCCAGGTGCATCAACACACATGCACAAAGTCTGGTTTTACTAAATAAGATCATCCATTATGTGTACAGTATTCTCTTCCATGATTAGGTTTTCTGTACCTGATGGTAAAGGTTCACAGCCATTTATGATTTGAGTCTTACAACAACCAGTCAGGTGCAACTAATAATGATACTGGCTATGGATATTTACCATCAGCTATACAAAACCTAGTTTAAGACTGCTGAACACTGTAGGGGAGTACAAGATTATCAGCTATTTAGAGGCTGCTGGTTCCTCATAACCATGCTTTGAAAAAGACTTGCTCTGTACAGATGTGGTTTCATGACATAGTTTGGAGGAATCAATAGTATCTAATTTTCTGAAAAAATCTTCCAATGGCCCCTTAAAAAAAATTACAGAGTAAAACAAACACAATATTATTCCAACTTAAGTGTTAATGAATAACTTAAGTCATTATTACAGTAATGATATGCCAAAGCTAAACCCTATAGCTTATACACAAAACATTGCAGTTTAAAACACAAATAACTCGACAACACAATGTTCACCTAACCTGGTAAAGAGCCAATGACAGCTGGAGAACTAGAGGCTATCTATTCCCCAAACTGAGCTGGTAAACAGCACTTTAACGAGATCAGTTTTAAGGCTGTTTGGAGTAATTGGTAGCCTTTACTTCACCAAAGCAGATTCCTCCTCAAAAGTAATTACTGTGTTTTCACAGTTCAGAAAAAAAAGTTTCATTTTATCATTAATTGGAAAACCAGGAAAGACTTGACCTGTACTTATTTTTTGGTGATTTTAGCTTTTATATTTTCCTTCTAACACATTTACCCTGCTGGGATCCGAGCTCTCCCAACTTAAGAGCAAATCAGATGAAGCTTTAAGGTAAAATGCAAATCTAACTTTTGCTCTACATTAGTAATATGGGTAATGAGTAAAATAATATCAAGATATAAAATGGTGTACACACAAACTATATCTGACTGACAATACAAGCTATAAACACCAATTTTTTTTTCCCCTGATTAATACAAACTAGAACTGTGCTTCTGCATAAAATTTTAGCTACTGGGCTGGGAAATGCACTCACCAAACAATTAAAGAACTATAAATGCCAATCTATTATTACTGACTTTGGATATTTAACATCTACAGAAATACAGACTAAATGTCGAGTGGCTCTCCAAATGAAGTAGGTGACCAAGATCAATTTTTTAATCTTTCACCAATAACTATACCATTTGCAAGGGATACTATATTTCTTGCTTCAGCCTACACTAAACTTCCTCATACTATAAATCACAATAGACTGGTCCCAAACACAGCCAACAGTCAGGAGTGTCCTGTAACAATAGGCGTTTCACATCAGATACAGTACAGTACAAGTTATATGTCTCTTAACTGACCATATTAATTCAATAAAAATAGTGACAGATTTAATCGGTTACTGAACCATATACACATCTCAGGCACCAAAAGCTATGTATAATGCTTGTTCATAACATATATAAAATAATATTCTTGACAAATTCGTCATATTATGCCAAACATAAAGACCTGTATTTGGCAATTAGTATTCTTAAAAGATTTTCACATCTATAATTTAGTGAGAAAACACAGACTGACATGTGGTTACACCATATCATATATTATTCATTAACAAAGCACCTCTTTACTGAAGATAGTTCTTGCTGTTTGAGTACCCAAACATAAAATCTCGAGCACCAACACAGTAAGTAAGCAGCACTAACACAGTCCTACACCAAAATATCTCAAATCTTGCATTCTGAAGTACAAAGCTTCAACCACTGCCTGCATTGGGGAGGCTGCGTAAGGTCAGGTGTCTTGTGTGGTGCAGTAGGTATGCAGCACTTGTGGTCAGGCCTCACCTTCCCTTGTTGCCGAGACTTTGTGTACCATGCAAGAACGAGCAACTGACTCAAACAACCTGAAAGAATGACATGTCAGATTACTAACAGATGCTAATCCTTATCACATGACATCTGCAAGAGAAATGTAACAAAAAGAAGAATAAGCTATATCACGTGTCTGTAGATCTGACGAAGGCATCTAACAAAATTCCGAGACTGGTAATTAGTTGGGCACTGTGAAGACCAAGGCATCAGGAGAAAATATGAGCAAGAGATGATAAATATTCAACAATCCCAGCTTGGAAATTCTAAATGCGGATGTATATGGCCACTACTCACAACCGTTTGGTGAAAGCCTGAGCATCCTGATACAAAGGGAGTAAAAAACTTTTAAAAATGACAGTATATACTTAATGTCACAGGCAGATTTGAGGCCCTGAGGCAGCAAAAAAGTTTTTCACATGTACTATCCCACCCCTGGGAATTGATTGACTGCCCTGTTACATTATCTAGCTAAGGTAGCCCAGCCTTAGGCCTCTACATCCCTGAGTGAGGTAATATGAATATTGCTTTGCAAATTTTATTTCCTTGCATATACTGTACTCACTTTTCTATTTCTGGAGCACATTTGACAAACTCATGGCTCCAAAACTTGAATGATGGGTTCTTGATGAGCTCAATGAAGGTAATGAGCAGCCCCCAAGGGTGAGGTCTATTCACAATGAGCCGTTCCAACAAGACTCGAGTTATCTGCTCCTGGATGGCTTCAGTGTTAGCTTCGGCAAAAAGGTGGAGGAGGGTGCAGCTGAAATAGTGAGTGTGACTGTTGGGGTAGCGCAGCTGGTTGGCTATTGCGTTCAAAAACAAATAGCGACCTGTAAAAAAGAAGTGGAATAAAAATTATGCAAAATACACAATTCTTTGTTCGTATTCACAAATCTGGATGAACATATCCATTTATCAAAGTTTTAGATATTATGCTCACACCCCAACTGACATCTTACTCCCAATTTGCATAATGGGTTGCCATCACTTCACATCTGCAGTATAAATGGTTCAGTAGTTGTTTTTAATAATCACACTGTCTACTGATAACCCTACATGTATTGCAAACATGTCATCCTATCATCAATATAACTCTACACGAATGGCAAACATTACTAATAAAAAAATATGTAACCTTTACTGTAATAAAGACTTATTATTTCTGAAATAACATCAGAGACACTTGCAGAAGTGCATTAACATGATCCTATCTGTATTGAAGAATAAAACTTTTAGAAGAGGTGAACTAACCTTCTGTATCTAGATCTACACCAAGATTCTGAAAGATGTCCATGTGAGCAGAGTGAGCAATAGTGGACATGGAAGGGGTGTGACCTTTGCTGTGGATCTGAGCTATGGCTTGCATTCCTACATAGAGCACCAGGGAGTTCATCACAGACATGTTGTATCGCATCCCAGGATCATTGGACACTTGCTGTGAGAGGATACAGGTTCTGTTAGCATCTACGAGTGTCATAATAGTGTACACAGATTTAAGGGGAGATTCTTCCGTTGGTGAATTGGCATGTCTCCGATTCCTCCAAAATATGCCCCGAAACAGATCCCCTATTAGTAACATTAAGGTGACTTGTTTCCTGGGATAGTTTGGAGGAATTAGGGTGCTCCAATTTACCAAAAAGAAAATTTCACCTTAATGTCATGTTAATAAATTCTGATCTTTTCAATAAATGTGTGGCATACCTCCAAACACTCAGGAGATGTGTATGATTCTGATGTCAAGTGCTCAAATATTTAGATATCATTTTTAACTACCGTACCCAGGTAATAATTTATGCATTTTTATTGGCATCAGAAAACAAATTTAGCTTATGATCTAGAATCTGTCTGTTAAATTCAAACTCATATCTTTAACATTCAGTGAAAAAAAGCTTTAAAAACCCCCTGCCCCTAAGAGAGGGGAATGGGGTCATGATGACAACTCTTGCTGTATGAAAAAATAATTACACGTACCAACATACTACAGTACTATAGATATCATCAAAAGTATACAAACCTGCAAATAGGTCCTCATGTCTGATAAAAATGTAACTGGGGTCCTGTTCTTCAGATAGGAATCCAAATTCTTCTTGAATTCTGGTGGCTGAATCAAATTTGCAACAGTGGTGTGGATCTTTGGTGAGATTGTAATTTCAGGTAGCATATCCACTTTCAGATTTGGTGTGAAAGGATCTGGCAGCCGCATATTCCGTGGGAAGGCAGACAGGATGAGATTGCGCATCTGGATGCAATTTGGAGGAATTACATCACAGAAGCCATAGTGATATTCACAGAGGAACTCGGGGAAGTCATGGAGAAGGACCAGCAACACACGAAGGGTACCCTAAAATTATAAACTTAATCAGAATGTGAAGGGTACTTCAAAATTATTGGATTAAAATGACACAATAAGTGTTCCCTACAAATACTGAACTGCCCTGCTATGCAATAGCACACAAGTCATTCTAAAATAATGTGACGCAACAGCATATGAAACATATCCGAAATTAACAATGTATTAGGTCAATTAACCTTTTTCCTGGATACAGCATTAAAGAATATATTGTACTAACATGGACAAGTCAAATACTGCTGTACAGTGCAAAGAAGGAAATTTAATTGAGAAATTTTAACATTATATACTGTATATATTGACATACAGACATTAGTGAAGTTGTACGATTGGTAGCCATAAATCATGTCCTTGCCAAAGTACCTTGTATAACATTGTCAGTGGCTTAGCAAGTTCCGCATTCCGTAAGAAAGGTGCGAGGAACTTGAAGAGGTCAGCTAATAACATGGAATACATGGACCAGCCCTTCTGTTGTGGAGTGATCGCTAACATTCGCCCAATGAATACCCTGTGGCTGACAATCTCCAACCAGGCATAGGCAAACCCTGGACATTTGCTTGGTCGCAATAGATGCAGTGTTTGTGTGAAGGCCATCAACACCTGAAATTTTATACATTAATGAAAATGGCATTGATTCATAGTATCCTTTACGAGAATACTGTGCATAATGACTGGTTGTCTTTAATCTTGATCATACATGCATTACCTACTTTTAAAGATCTATGATTCTATGTGAGATAACAAGTATATACAGTATGGTATATCTGCATGGACAATGAAAATATCAAAACCACACGCACTACCAACTCATATGATGAAGCCTGACTTAGGGTGAGTTTGCCTACCCTACACAGTTTCTTAATAGTAAAGGATTAACTTCCATGCTATGCTGGTTACAAGAATGTGCATTTATATATTTGCATAGTTACTTTCTACTATGAAGGGGAAAATTAATTAGTACAAAACTAGAACAGCATAACTGCCTAGCACTAGACACCAATTAAATACTGATAATCTTAACACAAAACTAACATTGTTAATGTATATCACTAAGATGAATGAAGTGTTAATCATCCCCTCCACCAATACCCACTTAAGCTAACATACTAACCACACAAAAAAAAGGAGCTTACATCACATACCGGAAGATTGATAGACTCAAGGATTGCTTCGGGTGCATTCAGTTCTAGAAACAGCATAATGAGTATGCGATGATATGGAAGCTGCTGAAATTCTGTACTGTTGGATTCAATATCATGAATCATGATACCACATACCAGCCCAAGAACCTGAAGTAAAAAGTAGATCATCTTGACATGGTAATCACATGGAAGAATAAATATTATATGATCAATCGGATAGAGCTGCTGTTGACTTAACATGGAACAGAGATATATCTAATCATTTGGTGTAAATGGTCAGTAGCAACAAAATCAATACCTTATTTAGTAAATTTATCTTAGTTGTTGGATTGGTGGCTTCTCCTGAGTGTTTGACTAACAGTGCAATGAGTCGCACAAATGCATCTAAATTCTGGAAGCACTTGCTGCGTACGTAGGTTGGAGAGGGCCCTTGGCCTTGGTCCAAAATTGAACGCACACACAAGTCTCGGCACATACAGATACATATACGGAAGAACCTGTGAAAATTAAGATAATTAGCCCAATCTCAATATTCCTTCTTCAAGTGACAGACTTGCAAGACTATTCTGTATGTAATAAAGGCCCCAGACTGCACAAATCACATATGACAGGAATAAGCAACTAATAATGATGACTATCTACATCATCAAATTGCTTACAGTGCTGGTTGTAAAAAAAAAAAATAAAAAAAAATAATGCTGAATATTGTACTTTTGTGGACTGAAAATGGCAAATATTAACTCTTTTTAACATAACTTTGATTAAAAATTTATGAGACATTGAATGATTAAGATGACAATATTTATTTTATCCTTTGTGACAGACTCCAGTGGCAGGGATGGAAAATACAATAAACAATGTCAAGATACAACTATGTTACCAACATTAATAAATTATAAACCATCATCATCAACATCCCATTTTCCTTTTTTCAAGGGGTGGGCTCTCTTAGCAAATCTCTTCCACTCCAGCCTATCCTGAAATACTTTTTTTGTTTCACTCATTCCTATCCATATTTCCTTATACTATCCCTCACTCTATCATTCCAGATTCTCTGAGCTCTTCCCCTTCTTTGCCCATTATAATCACTCATCAAATTTTTTATCCCCTTAAGTTTCATATATTCTTTCACAAACACATAGGACTACCTTCCCAGAATACTTTCATTAACTCTTTGGTCAAATGATTTACTCACAACACACCTTTGACAGACTCTGCTAATTCTTTGGACTCTACACTCCTCATATCCATCTCTACTGCTCTCATTCTTAATTTTTCATATTCTAGCCCAACTAAATATCCATATGATAGCATGAACAATTATACTCCCTCATGCAAATCCCTTGCATTTCTGTACTTATCCATCTAGTTCTGACCAGTGCTTTCATCACACCCACTATTTTTCTCCCTTGGGTGGTACAGTATATAAATTTAGTTTAAAAAAAATATATATATAATTACCTAGTAATCAGGTCATCAGTTTTGAGAATTCCATGCAGATTCATTTGCTTAACAAAATGTTGGAAGGCAGAAGCAGAACCCTGGCCAGCAGTGGGAGAATGATACATCTGTATCCACTCCCGCAACAACACCTCAGTCTTCTCCTGGAGAGCAGGAGGGTCCTGAAAGTCCCTGGCTTGTGTCACCCCAGAGTGAAAATGGAGACTGGGTCCTGCTGAAAGTGGGTTGTTTGATCCACCGCTGAGATTATTCCCTCCTGCCAGACGCTCCCCTGTGAGAAGGTCATGCTTCATGCGCAGAGCCTCAATTAAAGTTAGGAGGCCATCAGGAGCCTGGCGAGAGTGACACAGCCGCACTAACGCCTCAAGGGTCAGTTGAAAGTCTGTCTCACTCAAAACGCTGTTACTTGGATCATCAATTAGGTACATCTGAAAGGGAGTTTGCAATACTATTCTTATATCCTTTAAAAAGAAGAAATTTAGGTGCATTTAGGTGCATCAACTCATTAAGCATATTCAGGTAGCCCTTGAACTGTAAGAATTGTGTTCCATATATCCTCAAGGCTGATAATTTTTAGTTCACAGTCACTGAATACATTGTACTCTACTGAATAATGTAATTTTATCATGTACTCAAGATCTAAAGAGGGGAAAGGAAGAAAATAAAAATTATAGCAATACAAAATCCTAGTCAGGGGCTTGTAAGCCACACTATGTCTGCTCTAACCTGTACAATCTGCATGACAAAGAGGGAAGGAATGGAAGGGATGTACGAGTGGACGCGTGGGTCATCGAGGGTGCGTGCTAAGTGTTCATCTAGAAGCTGTAGGTTCATCAGGTTGGAACGGATCAGCCAGTCCACCACGTCTGGGTTATATTTTACCTCCTCACGCCCTTCTGCCCAGAATCTGAAAAATTTCATTCTCCGTAATAATTTGTGCACTTGAAAAGATGACATTTACAGTATATTCATTAAGAGCAACACATTTTTACATTTTATAAACATTGTCTTATGACAATTAAAATAAGAACTTCAAGTAGACTCTTATGTCTGAACCCAAATGAAGATATAGTTTATAGAGGCATTTTACACACCACTTCTAAGGATTATCAAAATACCATAATCAGAAAACAAAAAATCTGGTAAAAATAATTCAGCAAAACACCTTGCCGAATAATGAAAAATAAGATACAGCTTGGGTACCCAAAACCAGTTATCTAACCTGCCATCAGCCAGACAGTGGGTGACCACCCTAACTATCTATCTCCTATACTAACATTTATGGGGAGATTCTCTTGTTGGTGAATTGGGTCTGTGATTCTTCCAAACTATGCCAGAAAACAGACCACCTTAATGAGGGATCTGTTTCAAGGCATAGTTCGAAGGAATTGTAGCCTTCCAATTTGCCAACAAAAGAATCTCTCATTAAGTATTGTGTATATTTTGACACTAGTGAAAATTCTACATATAAGCTTACATTTCACAAAAAAAGTGTTGAAAGTGCAAAATTGGAGTGGGGGGGAAAGTGGGAGAAAATCAGGAAAAAAGAAGAAGAGAACATTAAGTCATGCGGAAAACACTAAATTGCTCAGATATTCTCTTTTAAAAATATCTGAACATCACACTGATGGTTGTTGAATTTCCTCAAGCATCGCAGATTGGCCAGGTGGACTCTGTCGTCATGGGGAAGGGAGGATTCAAATGGGTGCATGGTTGGGTGATTTGAATATGGATATGATTCTGGAGACTGGTTTGGGATGGGCAGGGTGCAAGAGATGATGATATTTGTGTATGATAACGTGATTGGGTGTTGTTTTGATGTTCCTTGGCATGTGTGAGTGTTCTGCCATGTAGTTGGTTTGGGTTTGTGGAAGCTGCAGCAAGTGTTAGTGTACCTCTCAAAATCAAGTTAGTGGTAACATGGTTTATTGGAATTATTAGTTTTGAGCTAATTTTAATTAAAAATTTTTGCAAGATAAAGAAAACTGGATATGTACCAAGTACAAATAATGACCCCTGTTGTGGATGGGTGGCAAAAGATATGGAGCTGATTTAACCACTTAGGCGTGGGCCTTATTGAGTGTGGCAGCTCTGCAGTCCGGGCCTTTCTCCCGCACCCGTGGTCATTATGTAAACAACACATTTGACAGCCAATAGCTTGTAAACCATTCACGCTACATAAATAAATGACACAGGATATTGAAGTAAAAACTTTTAGCTGTCTCCTGATGTATTTGTGAAGACTAAATGGACATCTGTAGGATGGGTTGCCAGCTCAGAATGACCACAACTCAAAATTCCCTTTTACCCTCTATTTACATATCTAAGTATGTTTTCATGCTCTGATTTTGTTATAAAATGTGTCAGAATCATATTTTTCAACACAATATGAAATATAATGTCACTGTCATTTTTACGTACAAAAGTATATGGTAATTACAGGAAAAAGAGAGCTCTGGAAATACTTCCTTTCACCCTCACTGCTAGTTTAACACTGGTTGGTAGTGGGTGGCTGGACTATGGCTACTCCCTAAAAGCCCAAAATCAGTGTTGCCACCAAAGACAACCATGTTATGGGGCGTACAATATTAAAAACCAAGTTGTTGAAAAACGTCGTCACCCGCAGTCCTCCACACTTGTTGGTGGTGTCGAAATATTTCGCTATCCGCGGTTAAGGGGTTAATGGTTATTTTTTCAAAAATAATTATATTAGAACACTGGTGCACACAAATAGGCTGAATTTTTCCAAAGAGATTATGAGAATATTCTCGTCAATTTCTTTATTAGTACTTACTTGGTAATATTCTTCGATGTCCAGACCATGCCATAACAGCGATGGTCAGCCATGGCCTTGAGTACGATGAGGTGACAGTCTCGGAAACGTAATGCCAACTGGTTCAGCTCAGGTTCAGTTGGCAGCTCCCGTGCACCTTCTATTAGGTTTTCCACACACTGAAGCAAAGCATACCAGGTTGTTACAATGACTTACAGTAATCACTATCATAAACCCCCATTATTCAATAATATCTAGTGTATGGATACTCAAATGTCCAATAAGACAACACCTGGAAACTTTTACAATTTTCAATTTCATTCTGATCTGGAATGACACACATCATTCTGTTTATTTTCAGCCTATGGCTGAAAAATAATAATTTCACCATTTACTATCATTATCAATAATCAATACTATATTTTGAAGCTAGGTCTTAGTGCTAAAACTATATAAGACTAACCTTTCTGAGAAGAAGTTGAGCAGCATGGACATCTCTATTGGTTCTTGTGAGCATTAGTCCCTCCCTCAGAGAATGAAGCAGTGGGATGAGAGGTGAGGGGGGGGCCAGAGTAGTAAATGCCTGAATGGTATGTTCAAGTTCAGCACTGATCCTTTCAGTTAGTACCAGGAATGCTGTAGCTTCATCACTTCCAAATGCTTGTTGTGGCTGTGTGTGTGGTGGTTGGGGTTGTTGTTGCTGTTGCTGTTGCTGTTGCTGCTGCTGCTGCTGTTGTTGTTGCTGCTGCTGTTGTTGTTGCTGCTGCTGTTGTTGCTGCTGCTGCTGCTGTTGCTGCTGCTGTTGTTGTTGCTGCTGTTGCTGCTGCTGCTGCTGCTGCTGTTGCTGCTGTTGTTGTTGTTGTTGTTGTTGTTGCTGCTGCTGCTGCTGTTGCTGCTGTTGTTGCTGCTGCTGCTGTTGCTGCTGCTGACAGATGGCACCATGTTAGTTACACATAGAATCATTTTCATCATCATATTCAATTTTACATCTGTGGCTTCCATTCACAGGGTGATTCAAGTACCTAATGCCACAACAGTCGCATAATTTAACTTAGTTGAAAAAGCCATTCCAAGAATAGTCAACTTAAAGTTTCTTTCACAAGGATTTTTGCTTCACCCACCTCTATTCCACACACACTAACCATATTGTAAAATTATCTCCTCAGTCTTCCCCCATCCCCTTTGCCCCTCATGCTCACTCTAGTACACCTTTTTTACCACCACATCTATTCTTACCACATGCCCATAACATCTCACAACACTTTCCTCTACTCTTTGGTCAAGTGATTTATTCATACCTCACTGTTAATTTACTTCAGTCGTGAAGACCCTATTCCTCGGTAAATCCACCTCTACTGCCCTCATATCAACTTTCACGTGACAGTGAAGGCGTTGACATTCTCTCATACAATACTCTTGTAGCCTATATTTACTTAACCATTTTGTTCTAAACAGTGTTTTCCTTGCACCTGCGCTTTTCTCACATAGGCTGCTTTACTCGATTTTCCACTTCCGAAAGAAGCTAACTGCTTACACATGTCAAGCCAAAAAGCTAATTGATACCCATAATTTGTATATTATTTCAGTTTGAAGAAAAATCACTACAGCAAAAATAATCCTTGTGTGGATACTCCCAACAACTAATAAAGCATTAGCACTATGGATGGATGAAAGAGAATTAATTATCATTTCAAATATCTAAACTCATCCTCATCAACCGATCATACAACAGGACAGTCCTATACTTACAGAACCAAGAGGTACTGGCTTGGCAATGAACATGGCATCATGATCAGCAATTGGTAGGAAACCAGGGATGTTGCGGGCAAATTCCTCATACACAGCCATCTGAGGGTGAGTGATGCCACCGACTTTGAGGCGAATCTGCTCAGGCATCCGTTCAGCTTGGTAGGTTAGCACCATGGGATCACAGTACCGACGTCCTTCAGTTCGGGCAACTTTACGAGCATCATACTCCTGTTAAGAATAGGTTATACAATCATATCCCATCTTCATCCTTTTTAAATATTTTCCTATTTCTATATGGGGTTGACATGATGATAGGGTTTCAGTATATAGTTTTATGGCCAGATGATTTTGCTGATGCCAACCCTCCCACTTTTGGAGGATATTGCTGCAACCAGTAGTCAAAATTTTTCCAACGTCTTCCTGATCACCTTTCTTCCTTATACTCACTTTCACATATCTTTTTCAGCACTAGCTTAATCCAGTATAGAAAAAAAATTAAAACTATTATAATCTTGCAAAGTCATGTCCAATCACTTTATTCTAACAAAATATTCATAGAAACTCTCCTGAACTACATTACAAAATGTCTATAATACTCCATTACCTGTCTGGATTATGTGATTACTTAAATTTCACTTCCTAAGTAAAACAAACATCTTAAATTATCATGTATATAGTAGTAACAAAGCATGTTCCAGCTCATTCCACTCCATTTTATAAATCAAAATTTACCTGTGACAATCGCTTATCCATTTCCAACACAGCTTTCTCAGCAGCATTTTTCTGTATAAAAGCACAAGCAATGCCAACATTTTCTTGGGCAATTGCTGAAGCAAGCTGCTCCATTTGCTCCAACTGCTGTGCTAGCTGTTGTGCTAACTGCTGTGGATTGGCCTGAAAAATATATTTTTCTTTGTCAGCTGTTACACAAACGACAATTTTTCATACATATATACTGTACATACATGTAAAAGACTGTACTGTATATATCCAACACAAACATCAAAATGCATTCATATACACTGACACCATGTTTCTTCATAGCAGTGCCCCATAAGGACTGGCCAAGGTAGGATAGTATACTGTAATTTAACCTCACTTGACAAGTTATACCTAGGGCTTACTTATCCACATCAAAAGCCTAATCACTCCTTGTCCCTAAGAAAACCCCCAAAGGAGATTTGTGTAGCAGAGTGAGAGGTGCTGTACTGAGAAGTATTCTTGTTCAGAGATACAATTCAATAAAAATGCAAAACAAAAAGTTTTACGGACCATCAAAAAATATCACATAATTATAAATAAGCCAGAAGCAATGCGCTTACCCTGGAAAAAGCTGTGGCCAATCCTTGCTTGATGCTTTTGGTAATATTGGTGGCCAGATAGTCACGGCAGGTGATCATAGCCATGGCTGCAGTCAGGTTTCGGACCATGTGGTGTGTGGCATTTCTCATTCGGCATTCGTCTGGGTCCAAGGCAAAGTCTTTCTTGATGATGTGTTCAGCGGTGGTAATGGCAATTTTGATGCTGCGTTCAATCACAGCTCCAACTATTTCCTGGACGGACACTTCTACAGCATGACGAACTAGTTGCTTCAGCTGAGCATTTGTTGCAACACCACAAACCTAATGATAAAATTGCTAAAATATCCTGCTTTGAAATATTACAATAAGTACCAACAAATAATGCAATGATATAGAAGACAAAAACTGATATAAAGACTATTATTATCACCTGAGGAAAATTAAGAAAAGACCAATGTTTACACTAGTCTGCTAGGTAGCCTTGGGAATTCCCCAAACCAAGTATGCATAACATATTGTGGTTGTGAGATTGAAAAAACAAACCTGAATACTTTGTCTATTTCTGCATCAAAATACTTTGCTTTCAGCCAGCATAAAATATTCATTTCTATTGGATAAGACAAGGTATCCACTAAATTTCTAATGGGTCATGTTGCGTGTTCATAAAATGTTAATTCTACATGCAGGGAGGGCTACTTTCTGGGTACAGAAAATTTAAGCTTTTTTTTCTTCTTCTTCTTCTTCGCTCTGGTTTCTAACCCTAACAACACCCACCTGAGGTACAGAGACAGATATGTGAGGCTCAAGGCCCCTAAGGGAGGTGACACTGATGTCCGAGTAAGTGAAACGATGCTCTGAGGCAGGTTGTTGCTGAGGCTGGATGGGTGTGGGAGTTGTGGAAGGGTGTGGGGGCAGCACTGTGGGTGGTGTGGGTGTGGCACCGACGGAGGAGCTCTGCCCACTCACTGTGTTTGCGTCTACAGCTCCACCCGGTGGTACTACTTGAGACCAACTTGTCTTTGCTGAAAAGAAATATTCAATACCTGCTAATCAAAACTACTATCATGCACAAAAGTCAGGTCTTCTTCCTTTTCTCTTGCAATGCACAGGTCTTAAAACTCAATCAAGTGATTCCAAAGCAACAAGCATTGATATATTTATAAAGATAAAATCATCAACTTTCGTTGTCACTTTGGGTGCACAAAACTGATTTTCAATGTTCCTGCACAGACAGTGGACCAGGAGAGGAGACTGAATTTTTGTGCATGATAGTACATGTTTTGTATTACTACATATATTACCATACTATTCAAAATTTCAAATTACCCTCAAGTACCACGAAGAAAATACTACAGATGAGGAAAGAAAATCTTAAAATGTAGAAGGATCACATAAATCTGAGATCAGGTAGTCACAACCTTGCATCCAACAAGCTTGGGGTTGCCAGTAGTCAGAATACCCCAGCTGTTGGGATGGTAGCCCTTGCTTCATACCTTGAATGAAATGGGTACTTTTTACTTTCTACGACGTACAGTGCTTCTTCTGTATGTGCAAAATAAAAATAAAAATAACAAAAATGAAGAATGGCCATAATATTCTGTTAACTAAGATAAAAACAAGATTATAATTAACACCTTTACTGTAATACAATGTTTTGGAAACATATACCAATCAAGCACAAAACAAATCAATGTTTACATCATTGGAATTAATAGAGGTCTAAGGACAGTGTTACATAAGAATGGGAAAGAGGGAAGGCTGCTGAATGAAGTGAAGTGCCTCTACAGTCTACTATCTCTTTACATCTTTTCCCACTTGTGTGTAGGGTCAATGTGCCACAGCGGATCAATCATCTTCATACAAATCTAGTATGAGAAGGGACTGCATATAATTGGCAGATAATGGTTTTACGGCCGGATGCCCTTCCTGACACCAACCCTCCCTATATTGAGAAGGATGCCACTGAAACCAGTAGTCAATGAGTAAGCTTATTGATTTCTGCTGAAAAGCTTTAATTTATTTAAAAAAATTCAATATGGCAAAGTATTATATATTGTTTTCTCTTCACTTGCTTATGTAATATTATTAAGAGTTACATAAAAGAGTAACTGCAATTTGTGTATTTACAGCCCACTGGCTGAAGCTTTTAACTGGTGTTAAAAGTCACACATCTATTTCAAATTCAAAGTAATGATACCAGCTGTGGAAAATTAATGCCTACTAAAAAAATAATTTCTTTTAATGCACTGTAGATACCATTATTATTGACTTACAGCAATGTCCATATACCAAAAAAAAAAAAAAAAAAAAAAAAAAAAAAAATCAAAGCAAATATATTCATAGCCATACTGAATAACTTACTCTTTTCTAATACCTTAATTATCGGCAAGGCCTTAGCATCTTCTATGCACCTACAAATAAATAATTCATATGCTTACGTATAAATGGTGCAGTAGGGAAGCCCGGAATAGAGGGAAAGAGTGGGGTTGACTCAGGTCGCTTGGGTCCACCTGGCTGGGACAGCTGTGGCTTGAGGCGAGCGATCCTTTCCCGATCGTTGAGAACATTGGCAGGCTTCAAGTCCTGAGTTAACATTAGAATATGGCCATATAATCTTAGCAGTGTGAAAACCATCGACACACCACTACTCGGAGAAAGCATGTACTGTACAGTCACGAGCAAAAGTTCGCTGACACTCTCTGCCAGCATTATGTTATTATTGTTTCCAATTCCAGCACTCACTTGGTTCTCCATTCAACAATTAAATTCTAGATGGGGAGGAATACTGCATTGATGGAAATTTCACATGCAAAGCTTCTTTTAATTATTTTAAACATAATAAAGCATGGACTGTGGGTGAACCTCTGCTGACGACTGTATATGATGATATTTTTTACAAATCATGCATAAAATAATGCAGGTCATTCCTAATATGATTACTGTTTATTTTCCAAAATCGTCTAACATATTACTATTGGTGACAGTTTCAAAACTGAATAGATGCTTATGAAAGTCAAATACTTTCCTTTCTATACTCTTGCTTTCAATTATATAACAAAATCAAATATCCTATAGTAACACCAGTGTCAGAGCAGCAGACTGCCTTCTTTGCACTTTAAGCTATGGCTTGTAAGCTGTAAGTTTTTCCCCACTGATCTGGTCCATAAGCAAAAATATATATAGTATACCCAATGAACCAGAAGAGTGGTGAGGTTTACAGGCCAAGTTAACAATATTGGCAGGGTCTATGGGCTGCAAGGTAGTTTGGATAGAATGAAGTGCACTGACCGATGTCTGAGTCACAGCTCAATACAATGATGCATTTCTTAACACGCAATAATGAAGTTGATTTCACATGATGGCATTCGCATGCTGGAAACACCATGCAAACTACCCTCAAACCTTTCCTCATATTCGAACCAGGAGGACTAGTGGGCTGTGGAACTACTTATTAAGTTTTTCTGTCCACAGGGTTCATGAATACGTGAACGGGGGTCTAACAATGATTATAATTAATATATTGTTACTCACCTCTAGATTAATTTCCAGTTTGTTACACAGCACTTCAATTTCAAACTTCAGGTGAAGTTTCATTTCTGGTTCCTTGTGCAGCTCTGCCAGAACATTCATTATAGCCACAGTCCAAGGGTTGGGTGGCTTAAAGACTCGACTTTTTGCACAGGATTCCATGACTTTGGCCACAAATGGTATCACATACTGCATCTCCTGTAATATCCAAAACAGTCCATTAGTAAAGAGCATATGCCTGATAAAAATTTCTAGCTGTAGTAAATTACACTTAAGGCTGCATATAAAAATATGATCTACAATTTATATAGAACCATGCTCTTCAGCAGATGACTGTAAATGTTTAACTCTGACATCTTTATAAAATAAAAACTAACTGGTCATTTGCCATCAGCAGTAAAAAAACAGGCAACAGACACTGCATTACCTACATCAGCATCCAAAACATAGAAAAGCTTAGACTTTTTACCTGGAGCCCTTTGTTGTAAGACTCAATCAGTAGAGACTTCATGTCAATATCAGAATGTAAAATTGGTCTGTTCTTTGCTAGGGTAAGCATTCCCAACCAATGGCCAAGATTTTTAAGCAAAGACTTGTCAGAGAAATTCGCGGCAGATTTATCTGCTCTCAGTAGCACCTGAAATGTTAAAAGAAGACTAGTATTTCTCCAAAACCATATCATCCTAGCTAATGAAGATTCACATTTTTTTTTTTTTTTTTTTTTTTTTTTTTAAAGAGATGAGGATATAACAACTCATATATTTCTAGGAGTCACTGGCTCACTCTAGCTTCTGGAGGATTGGTAGATCAAAGTAGATGATACACACAAGAAAATTAACTTTGAGCTAAGTATCAGTTATGGAAATAATTACATCATTAGTTTCATAATGATGCCATGCCATATCTTAAAACATTTACCTTGATATTCCTAAGTGTCTCCCTGCACACCATGACATTGACAGTGTTAATTTTCAACTGGTCAAGGAACAGCGAGTAGAGAGTGTGGAAATTATTTTCGATGGATGCTCGCTTCATGACCAGATACTGGGCTACCCACACCCAGTACTCCTCACCTACCACCTCTCGTAGCTCCTCACACTGAAAAGGGGCCACAAATTTATATTGTGTACAGGTGAAATTTGTCAATATTCATTATTTTCAATAATATCAGATATCACTCCTCTTAAACAACACTGCAATAAATATATTATGAAAGTTAATACTCCCTTATTGAAGAAAAAACAAAAAACACACTCACCTTTTGAGGTAAATTGACCTGAGCAAGGTTATTGAATATAAAGGCAACCTTGTCTTGTATGTGTTCAGGTGGTGGAGTTATTTTCTCCTCCTTCTCCGTGGCTACCAGAAGGGTTTCAATGTTGGTTGTAGTTATGGTAGGTGGCTGTAATAAGTAACATATCAAACATGGATACTTATAGCTGTGAATGATCTATCAGCAAATACCAAAAACTTCACAAAATTTTGAAGGTTTAGAGCTCCAAACTGTCTCTCAATGCTTTCCAAAAATACACAAAGATAATACCTGAGTTAAAAATAATGTTCACTATGATGAGAAACCCAGAATAATCTTAAGGAGAATACAATACAGAGGAAATGTGAAAAAGAGTTCAAATATTTCATAGTACACTACTCAGGCAAGTCTCAAAGTTTTATCACCTTTCCTGATCCAACTGTGGCTGAAGACACAGACATTGACTGAGGCTTGGTGATGGGAGCAGGTGTGGCAGTGGTTGTTGTGGTGGTGGTTGCAGTAATGGTTTTGGCAACAGATGACACAACAGTGGGCACAGTTGGTGGTGGTGGTCCTACAGGGGTTACTGCTGCTACCACTTGAGAGGCAGATGTACCAGATGGGGCAGTGCTGGGAGAGACGTTGATGGAGGGAGGCATCACAACTCCAGATGGCCGTGATGGTGGCTCCTGGGACTGGGTGCCATACTTGATGTACTGTAACAAACACAACCTATCACTTATCATTCACTAGATATCCCTACAAATATGTCTTTTTTCTATAATATTCACTTACAATCTTGCAAATTTGTCTGAAAACTGACACCCCAGAGAATGGGCCTATCTGGGATAGGTCAAATTTCTAGATTTCTTATTTTTTCCTGAAGTTTGTATGTCTGTCTGTGAATCTGTCTGAGGGATTAACTCAGACCCACCCATGTTTCACTTGCCAACTGGCCAGTTAGGGGATAATGGGTGGCCAGTTAAGGGGTAAGGGGTTACCAGGTTGGTGTTTTTGGACTGGCAGGCCTGGAGGACCAAGTGAATTGGCAAGGCATGTCACTTGGATATTTTTTATTGCAGTAAAATTTAGCAAAAAATAATTACATTAATTTCAATGGATAAATGATGCTGCTGGGTAAATCTTTTAATCCCAGCACCATATTACCATAGAAATTCATGAATTAGAAATGATAAACATAACATCTCCCATAATTGGCGTAGATGTATTTTATGAAGGAATAAATATAACAATATAAAAAGGTCATATACAGCATTCACTACCATCATTTATTATTAACTTTTTTAATGCTGAAGACAAATCTGGGTAACCTTATGAATTATTTCATATGAGGTTATATCCCCACTAGCTCTTTGCTATTCACCAGTTCCTCACTTCACATACTCTTCTGCCATGTTCACCCATCTGACTCGAGGTTTCCCTGGAGGGATGTTCTCTGAGGATATAAGGTGTCAGGGCTATAGATACTGTAGATTGCCAGACAATTTTACACAGCACAAGGAAGATCTCAGACCAAGGGGGTGAACTTCGTAGACAGCCAAGTACACCTGGTACTCTGCAATTTGAAAATTACACAAAAATATAATCTGTACCTCAATAAGATGGGGTGGGAATTCATTGAAATGCTGTATTGCCATGAGGTGCTGACAGTATCTTGGGTACTCTTTCAGACGGCTCCGAAATCTATCAAGGGCTACAATTCCAAAATAGTACATCTTGCTACCGTGTGGCTTTTGTAGTGCCTCCATAACGAATCGCAGAGCTACTCCCAGTGCCATATACCTGAGTGAGAAATTAAGCAAAATTAGGTCATGCAATACTGAATAAAAATTCTCTACTTTAAAAGGAATATGTGAAGAGATGTAGCTACAGTATAATGTAGTGACGAACATGAACACTAAATGGATGGTCATGAACAATTACAGGAATAAGAAAGTATTCTCAAATAATTATTGATACACCAAATTTAAAGACACAAAGAAAAGATGTCTGAACATTGGGCCAACAGAATACTGGATAATGATTCTTACTCAACCAATCCTTGCTCTATGATGCCACCAAACAGTCTTGCCGTAGTGAAGAGCTCCTTGTCTGGGTATGTTGGAAAAAAGCGATACTCTTCGAAGAGATTCCTCAGCATACAGGAATATACTTCCCTCTCCCTCTTGTTGCTGGATTCATGAAACTTCTTCAACATATCCAGGACCTGATGGAAAATGAACATGAATTTACACTAAATACTTCTACAGTAAAATTCCTCTAATCCGGGTTGCAGTGTGCAGCGGACATGCCCAATTATCGAAAATGCCGGACTGGCGGACCTCCCACCCGAGCCCCTATCGGCAATATTTATCCATAGAGCATAACGAGATTTTAAACATTATGAATACAAAAGTACTTTTATTAGCTTACCATGCAGTTTTAGTGTAGAAATGATGTCTTGCACGTAGTGTTGAGCACAACCAAGGCTCCATTGATATAATGTACGTACATAAACGAAATTGGTTGTTTGTATCGTAGTAAATCTTTTTATTCTTATTTCATCACTTAACTTAATAATTCAAAGTAATCTTAAAACTTAATTGCTAGTATCTTTATTTGTTTTTCATCAGCTGGACCATGGACTTCACATTAGCTGGCAGGTAGGTGGCAAAGATGTTACCACTCACTAACTCATGAGCTGGGGGGTGAGCACGGCAGTTATCTAGAAGCAAAACACACTTGCTGTCCTCAGGCAGTGCCTTCACCTTGGGCACAAAATGATGGAAAAACCGGTTTTTAAAAAATGCGGCAGTCATCCAAGTATTGCTCTGAGCGTCTTATACTACTGACAGTGACGTAACACCATGTAAACCTCTGATTATGTCTAAATTTGCACACCACGAATAACTTACAATGATGACAGCCATAAATTTTGATGGAAAACACCTGCAATATACGCCAATTTCGTCTGCATTATAAATCTGACTAGGGGTCAGACCATGTTCTCTCACAAGAAGAGTAAATGAAATCATAGTCCTTCACGGCTTCATGGTCAGCTGAATTTTTTTCACCAGCAACGTCTAACGCCCATATGCTATGACGAGTTTTAAAGTTACAAAGCCTACCAATGGCCTTGGTCAATATTTGGATTATGCAGACAATTGATATGGTGGAAGTGATTGTTAGAGAAAGTAACCAAGAATAATTAATACAAACTGAGGAAAAGTGTGCGTACGAGTTAAAACTAAAGGACTATTCGTGGTAACTGAACCCATTTAGAGTGAACAACCTCTAAAAATGGATATTTTTCACTTTTAGTACAAGTTTAGGATTATTTTTAGTTACTAGAGAGAATGACTTACATAGGGTAGTGAAGCATAATTATTTATGTACACGAAGTGAGGTCAGTGGTCAGAGGGGTGGATAGGGGTATGATACAGTAGGACCATGTGTGAATGCATTGCTATTTTTCTCATTAAATTACAAGTTTTTTATATGATTGATCAGTTTACAATATAGTTTTTAGGCATGTTACCAATTATTCTCAAAATCGGAGGTTGAACGATATTGTTTTTCCTGATAATACTGGGCTTTTTCTATGATCAGAGGCCCAGAGATAGGCTTACTCTCGGTAAGGTGTCCTTAAACCACTTACAAAGGGCTTCATGAAAGGTTTCCTGAGAGTTCTTTGCTTATCACACCTTTTCATGGTTTCAGTTGTACTACTGTAGGTCTTCAACTAGTTTACTCTGCTTTTTATTGCCATAAACAAAAGTGCCAATGTTATATTCCCGCACTAACTCAGATTTTTACACCTCTCACATAATGCTTTAATGTTTCTAGTTGATCACATATTCTGTTATACCCCTGATATAGGTGATGGTGTTGAAGCCATGGTGAGGGTGCAGTAGCAGTGTAAAACAACTAAGAAAATTCGGGAGAAACCACTAGCGAGGCAAGAGGAAGGCAACACCACAGACAGTAGCGTCGCTTTGAGTTAGGACAATTTGATTCGGCATTTTTATAAACATTTTCAATTCATTTATCTTTTATACTTTACTATATGCTAGTATATGAAGTTACCCAATTCTGAAAATAGATGAACCATCGGGTTTCATGGATTATCAGATGTCGAATTAAAAGACTTATTGCCAGATATATTCCAAAACATCAGATTCATCAGTAAATACATAACTGAATAGCATAGATTTTTACTAACATATTTGATGTAGGAATAGATAAGACTTGCATACTTACTTCTTCAATAGACAAAGTTGGATGAGGTGGGTGGTTGTAAATTCTCTGAAAGTAGCTATTTGCTTCATCCTCTACTTCCTTACTCACTAACTGGGGCATGTCAAAGATCTGAGATATGTCCACTGAAAAAAAAGTGCAATATAATTAGCAGTGCATACTTTGTACACAATTAAAAATAATACACAACACACTGAATTTACGGATAAAAATATATCGATGTATTAATAACCAGCAATAATGGAATATAATGCTGAACATATTGCAGAAAATGCATGATTTTTACTTCATTTAATAAAAAAACAAGCTATGATGCTATGATATAGAATGTTACATCAAGTGTATTACACATACTCTGCCTGGGTGGTGTGACAGTGGGCTGGACCGAGTTTGAGCGAAGGGACCCAGGCATGATGGATGATGTCGGGAGTGTGGCTAACTGAGACCCCACTGCCGCTGCTGTTGGGTGAGGAGGACCAAGCTGAAGGGCTGGCAGTATGGAGGACAGGGGACTCTGGGATGTCCCTGGAACAGTGGAAGGTCCCAAAGGCCTTCCAGGTGACCCTGGAGCAGTACCCAAGGATCCTAGTCCACTGAGACTCGTCATGGATGAGGAGACAGGAGTCGGGAAAATAGAGGAAGTTACACCTGTGCCACCCAGATTAATGTTACTTAGGCTTGAATTTAGGTTTGCCAGTGGCCCTTCAGTGCTTGCTGCTGGTACAGGACCAGGGAAGCCAATCTGAAAAAGCATCAGAATTAAATTACTTGAAATTGAAAATATGCTTGAACTTTATTAATACCTACCGGTACCTCTACAATGGCTATTACAATATGTATGCTTAGAATATCAAGCTAAGCATAGAGTTCAGTATGTAGACAGGAGATCTTCCATGAAATATAGTTTTGGAGAGAAACAAGATAATACTGACCACCCCCACTTGTTGTGCCCGAGATCGTGTCATCAGGTTACAGTTCTGGACCATCTGCAGGATGGTGTCTGACAGCTCTTGAGATACATTCCTGAAATTTCACAGGACAAAAATGTTATGGACAGAATATGTAATACAGTATTGGCAAACATTGCATACCCTAGACTACAATCAAATTCTTAACCTTTACATATGGATATTCTTAAGTTAGTGAAAAATTAATATAACTTTTTAAGTTCTGTTTATATTTTAACGAGCACTTGTGCTCTCGTGTTCAAAACAGTTTTATTCTTCATTCATTATTATTTCCTTGCACTCACAGAGACAAATAATAAAATGTATGAGAGTACATGGGAATACCAACTAATAAAATATTAATGAACTATTTTTGTTTCTGAAGTTGCAATAACAATACTGTACTGAAGTTCACTTTGAATGAATAACTACTTTACAGGAATGCCTCAATATCTGGAGGGGATGTGAAACTATGGGAGCTGTCACAGTATGAGGTGGCAGTAGCAAACGCTGCAAGATCATATCGTGAGCATTTCAAATTTGTTGAGCACTCACTGTTAGAAATGCTGGGCAGAGCCTTTGAGATAGCAGACATTGTCCAGTGTTCTAAATTGTTGGATGAGCAAATCAAATGGATATTGAGCCATCAAGTATCAGAGTATTTCTGTCTTTAGAATACAAAAGATTCAATCTAATTCATACATCATAGAATATATTATGAAAACTACAAATAAACTAACATTGTGCAGGCATTGAGACAGACAAGTATCGTTGTCATAGTTTCTTGTGGGAGCTGTGAAGACTTGGGTAACATGTCTTCCTTTCCACCCACTAGCTGTGGACAACGTCTCTGCAGAAACTTGATGCAGGAAGAGATGAAAGGCTCACCATGTTCACGGATTTTGTCTGTCAGCCACTTATCTAACTTCAGGAATTCACCTAAAAACATTACCAAAGTGTTAATGATTTAGTTTTTTATTTTACTATTAACATCTCTATAACTATTGGGTTGCCTGGTAAATTACTTTACAATATTAAATTATAAACATTTTTCTTTAATTGATAACACAAACACTCACTCTTAATTATGACAAGTTCTTTCTTCTAAGCTTACAGAGCTTTAAAAAATCACATTCAATAAGGTACTCAAAAGATGACAATTCACCTAACACCTCTTGAGATACTTCCTTCCATTGACGAATTTTAAGAACTACATAATCATGTTTTTACACATCCCCAAAAAATATACTCACGTCTGTAAGCCAAGCAAGCCAGATCAATCACAAAGGGGAAAGACTGAGCATTGAGGAGGAGAGAAAGAGCTTTCAGGTCCTGTGCCACATCCAATATGCGACTCAGTCTTGTTTGATCATTCTCTACCATCATGTACCACTCAGCCATTGCATGCATTATGATCTGACGCACTGTACTGGTGTGATTCTGGAAAATTACATACACATTAACTTGTAATTTGGTCATTACTAATGTAATGGACATAATGTCAACAATACTAACTATGTTTCATACTTGTGATAATATAAAAGTCTAAAATGAAGTTATGTACAGCAACCAATTCAAGACACACAAATTGCACCTAATTTCATCTTCTAACAAATAAATAAAAATTATATATCAATGACAAGAAAATTATTGAAATCATGAACCCACCTGAGTATGCCAAGCATTATGTAGAATGATGGCTGCATTCGGATGATTTCCCAAGAAAATGGGAATCAAAGATGTAATGAGATCCTGTCGCAGAATTGTGTAGGGCAGGGTCACCTGAAAATAATAGCTTGTTAAAGTTTCACCATTGGTATCAAAATCTAAGACAAAGAATATGCTTAGTTTATGTAAACTGAATACAGAATTTACTGAAATTTTAGAAAAAAAAAAATGTTTTAATCTTTCAGAGAGGTAAATTTTGTTCTCCTGGCTTTTTAGAGCATGATTTTACACACCAAAATCTGAAATCTAAAGTCTCCCAAGTCAAAGTAAAAAGAAAACAGTTACCAGCCAAAGAGGGAAAAAAACGTGACCGGGAGTAATATCCTCGCTAAAATTCCATAGAAAATGTTAGTGGGCAGACTCTTTTAGCTAATAATCCATAGAAAACCAAATATGACAAAATAAATGTTTTTAAGGCATAAACATATATGTAATGGCATCATTTATATATATACATTATACACACATGAATTGTACATGAAAACAAAAATAACTGAAATGACTGAACTTGGGTTACGTACAGTTATAAGGTAGAAGCCCAAACCTGACCAGTGTTACCAATGAAGTGGCTATTAGAAGCCCAAACAATACCAGTGTAACCAAAGAAGTGGCTAGATATAGGCCATGCAGTTTTTTATAGCCCCCATACAATCGGCAGACATTGGTTTCTGGTCCACGAGGACAATGACTGCCAATCAGCTGCTTCTGGCCATTAGGGGTTAAGGAAAATTTATTTGAATTGTGGGATTTGCCACTTTTTAAGTGAAAGGTGCTGGAAGTCAAGACCAATTCACTTGATAAATGAGCCTAACAGATTTATTGAATATTAGTTTTTCATCTTACCTGCACCAATCCAAGTACTAAAATGTCGGGACAATGCTGTATTGGGAATTTGAAGAGCTCCTTGACTGCTGCATATTGCCCTGCCTCTCCCAAATAGAGAAGAATTTCTAGTAGCTGAATAGATTTCCATGTTGCAATCTGTGAGGTTCAAATGAGGAAAAAACTTAATACAAGATATATCATCACTGAAGTACTACATAGATTATTACAGACCCTCATATTGACAGCAATGCAAGTGACAATAATAGACAAAACTTGGAATCTTGTGAAGGATATGACTACACTGTACATGAGAAGTTGCCAAAAATTGAAAACATGACTAAGAAATATAAGAAAAAAAAAAAAAAAAATCCATGTTAAACATATTCATACCTCTTTGTTATCCAGATCCGGTACAGTTTTCAGGCAGTCAGTGGACACCAAGTGGCAGGAAAAATCAGTAAAACAGAATATTTCAGGATTCTTAAGTATCTGAGTTATGAGATTAAGCTGCTCCTCTGGGTTCTTCCACTGGAGGTAGAAATATTCTACTGGGAAGCACTCCAACCTGAGCCCTTGACCTTGAAGGAGACACCTGCAAAAATAAAAAGAAAACAATGATGAAATGGATACTAAATGTGTTAAGTTGTCTAAAAATATATAAAATGTTCTCAGTTGTCCATCTATTCATCTTAGAGTCAACATATTTATTAAAACACAATTAAATTAATAGCAATCACTGAAGATATATCGAATTATTAAAATATCAAAGTTATAACTCATTCGGAAACTCACCTCAGTGCTGTGATAAGTATCTTTATGCCTTGTCTATCTTTGACTAGGAATCCTTTATGGTCCAACTTGGAGAACACTTCCTTTACATTAATGTTAGGGATCACTTCCAGCAGTGCCTTGATGAACACTTCCACATTCCAGCCCTGTGCCCCAGAGAGGTTTCCGGACCCACCCAACCCCACATCACCAGGAGCTGATTGAGGCTGGCTGCTTGGAACTTTGTCTTTACTGTCACTCCACAAAGATCCGGGGTTATTTATATTTTGGAGCCCGATCTGAAAATTGAGAAACACTGGATAACACATTTGCTTCCCAAGAGAACTATATCACAGGTGTCGGGGCAAACCTGGTTGAGCTAGAAGGGCAACAAATCAACTGAAATCACCAACTTGAACTGCAGAAAATAAGGGTTTTCTGGAGAAATATGCCCGAGAGAGTGAGAGGTACACAGAAGGAAGAGGACATGATTTATTCCGACTCAAGATTTACCTGTTCTGTAGGAAGACCCGTGTGTGTGCGCACCATGACACCCAGAACCTTGGCAACTGCCACTGGAGTGATGGAGTTCACCCCAAAGTTGGCTAAATTGTTCCTGCATTCTTCCACTGTGTTGCAGAAACTGTATCCTAACTCCAAGACTAGGTCCGCCAAAGATCCATCCAGCTGAAAAGTAAAGAGTAACATACATTATTGTATTTTTATGCAATGTTAAATGCATACAGTATTACAAACATCCACCAGAAAAGCATTAAAAGCCTGTATTTTCATGAAAGCATATATATATCTATCATATTGACATAAGTTACAGACTTACAGTATGTATTACAGTACTAAAATATGAACTATGATATAAAACTACCTGGTCACAATGAATATTTATTTTAATATACAGAAAGCAAAACTGAAGCACATTCCAACCCTCTGCTTTCTTTTTCCAATATTAATTTTCAGCAAAAAATTGTGGGCTCATACAATCCTACAGCACAACTCACAAGATTCTTTGCCATATTGGCGGGTTGCTCCTGGGTGATCTTCTCCATAAGGATATCCGAATCTGGATAAAGAAGTGGCGCTAGGACGACCGGAACACGTGAACGGGGGAAGTCCCGCTGCAGGGCACTTAGAAAGGCCTGGCGGGACTCCGGGGGAAGGAGGACAACAGGTGGCTCTCTCCACAGGTGTACAATATGAGTCAGCAGCAGATGAAGTGCTTCTGTTGATAACTCTAACACTTCACGCTCTCCAGAATCTGGAAGGAAGGTAACTTCATATAGTACTATATCTAACTAAATACATATTTTTCTATCATTTTACAGCTCTCAATACCTTACAATATGTATAAACCCATTCCACACTAGTAATAATACCTGCTTCCAACTCAGTGAGCCTCAGAACACTGTACTCACCTGTGTCAATGTAAGCACGAACGAGATCAGGAAGTTTGGCCTTCAGAAGTGTAGTGGCTTGATTGCGTACTTCTGGGCTAGTTTCTTGAAGCAAATATAAACAAAGTGTGACCTCCTGCAAGCGTGTGAGCCTCAGTACCTTGCTTACTCCAGACACCCACTGTGGCTTTATGACCTGATGATTAAAACAAAGGAAATTTTTAGAATGTTGGGGAGAAGAAAATCTATGGTCTACCTAAAAGTAATGAAGTTAAAGAAATATAGCCATAAAATATAGCAAGTTGATGTATGCCTACATTTACACAACATGTATAATCACCTCCCTCTTATTCATCTCAACGAATTAGGAGCAGCTGCAAACCATAGTTTATTCAGTTACTTAATTATCAGTTCCCTTAACAGAGCTAAAAATATCATTATAAATCCACTTCATTATCTTTTTGTACAGATGGGGAGATCTCCAAACTGAAGACAGAAAAACATACAGAATGTTAGTCCAAGAAGTGGTATGCCGAGTGAGTATGGACAGATCCATACAGGACATAAAAAAAAAAAAAGCAATCATAATATACAGCACTTTTACCTTGTTTGGATTAGGAGGGTTGGCAGTAGCAAAGGCCAGAGGGGATATGAAGGCTGTTGTTGGAAGAGTGGCAGCCAAGTGTTGCAGGAGAAGGGCACAGGCACCCCCGGTTGTAGCCGACCACACAAGGGAGGACACACCGCTGCTCACACCTACTTCCTTGTCCTACAAAAGGGAAAAATAAAATTGTACACAATTATCCTCTACTAACAACCAAAAGGTTTTTATCACTCATGCCATGTTATGCCTGGGAATGGGTTGGCTACTCTAGCTTAAATGACCTGGGTGACAACCAGCCCCAGGCTCCCACACACTTCAGCGGGGTAAACTAGGACATACGTTTTTTTATCAGTAGAAAAAAAAAAAATTATGGAAAGTTCCCAGTGTTGCAAGTCATTCTGATTTTAATGTAGAGAACCGGGATAGTCACTTGTATTACTGTAGTCAGTGTACAGGCCTCGTATCCTGCCCTACAATCAATTCTGCACTAGTTCATCTGACAGCCAACCAACTACTGTATTATGAGTTTCTTTAGGCTAGTAGGCTAACCCAAACTGACTTATGCTTTCCTAAGTATTCTCTTCAACATATTCTGTAAATTTTTCAAAGACTACCATTTAAGTATATAAAATACACAGCCACTAAAAGGTAATAACATAAAAACAATCAGTCTTTACCTTGTTGTTGTTGTTGTTATTGGGGGAAGGTCGATGGTTTTCTCCTGACTGAGATCCAGACCACTCCAGGTGACCAATCAACACCCGGTACAAATGTCGCTCTGCCTCTCCACCAAACTGACGAACCACCTGCCAAACACCCACCACTTTAAGTATACAGGTTGCAAAAAATACTGAAAACTTTGTGCTCCCAAAATCCAGTACAGTACCTGACCAAATCATTCATCCTGTTCTATAATATATTGTATGGTTCTTTACACATCAAGGTTTGCACAAGTTACCATACATTTATTTGTAAAGTGTGTATATAAAATAGAGTGGTGCTCTGATAATCATAAAACAGTACATAATCTCCATCCCTTGCTTACAACAGGGCTAGCATACTTGTACATTACACTAATAACATAAGAACATAGAAAGATAAGAAGAGAGGATAACTGCAGTAGGAATTTTGACCCTTCCTAGGCAGCTTCAAGAAAAGCGTGAGAAATTACATGGTGGGAATACAATTTCAATAGGGTGTAGGGTGTGGACAAGACAAGAACAGCATGAGGGAGTGACCAGGTAAGTGAGGTGAAGTCATGATATTAATTTCTAATTTCAATATTAAAACAAAACGGATGACAGCTTTTGACTATAACACAACATAGAAAAAGAAAGCAAGCAAAATTCCCAAACATTTCCAATACTATAATCATTTGATACAATTAAAGGGTAATATACATTTGTGGGTGACTGCATTCACACAAGTACTAAAGCCTACCCTCTCTTCTGAAGCATTAGAACATTTATAAATACACTATTGGAAACAAAGTTATAGTTAAACTGTACTGCAGCTTTATGGGATGTGGAAGCTCCCCTAACTTTACAATTCTGTTGTGCATGTAGCTATGAAAGTAATTTGGATGACTAATAATGTACAGTTGCCAAAAGAGGAATTGCGACAAATCTTGATGGAACTTTTAATCATAGTAATATCCACAACAACTATTTGTAGGGACTATAAGCATGTATAACAGAAGGAAATATTATACATATCCTTCTGTAATACATACTTATAATCCCTACAAACAAACAACTATGGACATTAATATATTTAATGTTCTATCAATAGTTGTCGCAATTCCTCTTTTGGCAACTGTACATACTGGTACAAAAACATGCCTAATGAAGCTGAACTTACATCTGCTAGTATTTTCTGCACTTCCCTGTCAAAATGTAAGTATCTGATCATACTTGAAGGGAGTACACCTAGTGACACTTTGCCTTGCCCAGTTATTGCCACCGTTCCTTGTGATCTCTCTAAACAAACCTCCACATGGGCACTCTTTCGAACCCCAATGCCTCCCAGCATGAATCATCAACTTGCTTTAGCTAAGAGTTGTGTGGCCTACCCTTTGGCCACCTCCACCCAGGCTCAATCCTTTCAAACTTAACTTTTTAACACATAATTATAGTCAGACCAAGCGTGGAAGCAGTACCGGGTGTGGCCAGTGATTAATGCTGATATGCCAAACATCAAAATCATTAACAGCAAATTTTCACATATCAGGCTATTAACTATTCTACATTAGCTTCAACTACTCTTTATACATTAAATTTGTTAAAATTAGTATAGCCTATGGTGCAAAGAAATCTCCGAGAAATTATCATAACATTTCTGGCTACAGAGGTGGGCGTACCTATCCTACTCTTATTCAGTACTTGTTTCAAGCTTTTAATAATAATTCGAATATACTATTGGCCACAAGTATTCGAAACAACCTCAGATATACCTCAACCATAATTAATCTGGTAACACTGACTCATGTCCAGAGGTACAGCCATGTTGGGTCAGAATATATTGATCATAGTTTTATCACATGGAATGAACTTCCTCAAACACAAGCATAACGGCACAATGACAGTTCACATGCAGCATATAACCAGAATACCATAAAGAGAATGGCTATACCATAAAGATTCTAACTTCATAACTAATAGGCATTATTGGCATACAGTTTGTAAGGCAATGTCTTCTCAAGGTGTCAGATTGCTTTACTATTGCATGACTTGTGAAGTAACACTATGGTAAAGTTTGAGGGCTAGATTGACTTTACACCTAAAGGTGGCGGCACACTGGGCATTTTTCAATAGCATGCTACTCGGTTTTGCTATTCGCTTCGCTAGCAAAACTTGCTTATCCGTCATACAGGTAATAGTTTGCAGGTGACTTTGGCTAGTTGCTAGTGACGAGTGAAAACAACAAATTTTTCAGTTCTATACACATTTCTAGGCTGTATACCAATGCATATACAGTTAATGTAAGACTATGAAATACAGATAACAATAGCAAAAAGCATTATAATTATATAGGCAATGTGAAGCTATGCAGCTAAGGGTACACTACAAAACAATTATAGGATATTTAAAGCTATGTAACGATTAGATATACTGTAGCTTAGTACTGCATAGACATATGTTGCTGTGTGCTACTTACAGGCAATTTTATAGTTAAAATATGAAACTACCCGGCATGAAAATATATATTATGTGGTAGTAGTATTTATTCCAATGCATAGGTTGTTGAGTATTTGGATACCCCATTAGCTGTGTAAAATGGTAATATTCTAAAAATGACTATACTGTAGGTTAGGTTAGGTTCACCTATAGGCTATGTCTCCCCGTACAAATTTATTAACCCTACATTTCCCCTGAATTTCACAGCTCTTCCCACTATCTATACTGGAAAAAAAAATGGAAAAAATAAAAATATGTAAGAATAATGGGGGGGGGGGATACCAGATGGAGCTCTTATAAAGAATTACCAAAAAAAGGAGTACACAAGGCTTTGTTTACAAATGTGAGTCTGCTACTGCAATAGCCAAATGGAAAAACTGAATATCTACTCCATATTGTTCATAATACTTTAATTGATGAACCGTATAGAGTCAATTAACTACAGACATTAAACAAATTTACATGTAAACAATAATTTGCATGCTCAATTTCATTTCTTATTTATATATGTAACACAAATGGTGGCTCATTTGAGCGTTCTAAATTAAGAGCAAAACTGGCTATTCATTTCTCCCAGCATGCTATCCACTTTTCACAGCAGCAAGATTCAGCTGTTTGCTACTCATTTTGGATCGCAGAACACAAATTGAGTATCAAAAGCAAGTAGCATGCTCGTGAGAAATGCCCAATGTGCCGCCACTTAAAATGTCTCCTAAAGGCAGCCTGCTTAACACATGGCATAAAAAATAAACCATCATCACAATATGGAAGAATTCCTAAACTTTTCACCCACAGCATTAGTAAATCAACATATGGCCCCTTTACTTTATCTTTCAGTACACTTAAAAGAAAACAGGCATTGTAGTCTGAGGTTACCAGCCTGACAAAATAATGGAAAAATCACACTTGTTTGACCAAGTTGAAATTAATCAAATTCCCACATCACTTGACGAAACGGCTTAATATCCAACAGAAATCTGTACATTTCCTACAGTTCTTTACATTGGAAATAACAAATCTAAGCTCTATACCCATGCACTACTATAAATCTAACCATAGTACCAGGTTTTGGCCTAATACATACAATAGGCTGTAACAGGCTTTCATATCATGACATGGTAATTCTATAAACATTACCCTGAAAAACTGTTGCCAAGATATATAACCCCAATATAGGTCAAATGGGTAAAGGTTAACAAGAGCCACAACAATGAAAAAATCAAAATTGTCCCAACTTATATTGGACAATCCATCAATCCCTAGTTTTATAATTTATCATGCTGAAATATAAGTGTGCCAGGGCATTTTTACGATGTTTGATTCCCCCATCTCCAAGATGCTGGATTGAGGGGTAAAACAGGAAAATTATGCATTAATAGTTTTTATTTTATATATGTTATAGAGTTAGTCTGAGTTTACCTAGGCTAACCATTTCTAGACTGGGGCAGACTACTGAGACCTAACTGGGGTAAACTTAGGGGGGAAATCAAACATGGTCAAAATCAAAATGCACTGTCACACTGGGAAATGACATCATAAAGCAAAAACAACAACTACAGTATTCAAGTTCCGTGGCTCTTCTTAACTATTACCGTCAAATGTACAATTAGCCCAAATTTCAATTTCTAAAAGCAACACAAAATACCTTTTGGAAGGAGAAAGAAATGGGAGATAAAACATAAGACAGAAGCAGCTAAAAAGAGGACTGTTGATGCAGTATTGGACAACAAAAGTGAAAATAATAATAAAAGTTGTCGATGAAGTGGGAGAAGACTAGTGTAAAGCTTTTTCCTAATTAAACTAACCACCAGGAGTAACTTATGGGAGTGAAGCAATGAATAATAAGGGTTCTAGTCTAAATAGACTATACACATCTGGTGAATTTTATGCAATGATGCCTCTTAAACTATCACTGAAGGTCTGAGTGATAGCGTGACTGGGAAGGGGTCAAGGGGGAGCAGGCAGGAGGGCGAGTGGGTGGATGGGTAACTAAGGTTTGGCCTAATGTAATGGGTAACATAGGTAGGTAAGACGGATGAGTAACTTAGGTGGGTACATAGGATGGATGGGTAGGCCTAATGGGTAGGTAAGTAGGATGGATGTGTAGGTAGGTAGGATGGATGGGTAGGCCTAATGGGTAAGTTAAGTAACTTAGGTAGGATGGATGGGTAGGCCTAATGGGTAGGATATGTAGGTAGGTAGGTAGGAAGGATGGGTGGGGAGGCCTAATGAGTAGGTAGGTAGGTAGGTAGGTAGGTAGGTAGGTAGGTAGGTAGGTAGGTAGGTAGGTAGGATGGATAGGTTAGGTAAGTAGGATGGATGGGTAAGCCTAATGGGTAACATAGGTAGGTAGGAAGGATGGGGAGGCCTAATGGGTAGGTAAGTAGGATGGATGGGTAAGACTAATGGGTAATGTAGGAAGGATGGGGAGGCCTAATGGGTAGGTAGGAAGGATGGGGAGGCCTAATGGGTAACGTTGGTAGGAAGGATGGGGAGGCCTAATGGGTAATGTAGGTAGGTAGGAAGGATGGGGAGGCCTAATGGGTGGGTGGGTAGGTAGGATGGATGGATAGGTAAACTCAGGTAGGTAGGTAAGTAGGATGGATAGGTAAACTCAGGCAGGTAGGTACGTAAGTAGAATGATTGAATGAATGGGTAGGCCTAATGGGTAACGTAGGTAGGATGGATGGATAGGTAAACTTGGGTAGGTAAGTAGGAAAACTTGGGTAGGCCTAATGGATATCGTAGGTAGGATAGATGGATAGGTAAACTCAGGTAAGCAAGTAGAATGAATGGATGGGGAGGCCTAATGAGTAACGTAAGTAAGTAAGATGTATAGGTAAACTCAGGCAGGTAGGTAAGTAGGATGGATAGGTAAACTCAGGCAGGTAGGTAAGCAAGTAGAATGAATGAATGAATGGGGAGGCCTAATGAGTAAGTTAACGTAAGTAAGTAAGTAGATTTTCAGAGGTGGAGCAGACTTCAAGTAGAATGAATGAATGGGGAGGCCTAATGAGTAAGTTAACGTAAGTAAGTAAGTAGATTTTCAGAGGTGGAGCACACTTCAAGTAGAAAGAATGAATGGGGAGGCCTAATGAGTAAGTTAACGTAAGTAAGTAGGTAGGTTTTCAGAGGTGGAGCAGACTTCAAGTAGAATGAATGAATGGGGAGGCCTAATGAGTAAGTTAACGTAAGTAAGTAAGTAGGTTTTCAGAGGTGGAGCAGACTTCATCATTCAGCAGGTGTCCTTTAAAATGTCCATAATATCCACATAGATGACCCGAATGTGATGGAAGGCAGGCAGGCAGGCAGATGGATGACAGGCAGGCCCCACCACACACACAATATAATAATAATAATAAAAAAAAAACCGTACACACACACACGTACACACACAAAATTATTAACTGGTATACATTTTTTTTTTATTACTATTTTTTTGTGCACCACCACCACAATTATATATATATTTTTTCTACACAACACACAACAACACCACCACACGTGAGACAAGAACATTATTTTTGTTTTCACACTTACTTCCTGAATCTCTTGTACAGTAGAGTTCAGGTTTTTCTTTGTCAAACTGGCGACCAGATTACCAATATGAGACAAAGCAGCAGTTAGCGAGTCTAGGTTCATAGTGCCATTAAAACGACATCGAAAGCTTCAAAGTGGCTTGAAGCTTTCGCGTACACCTTCTACAACCACCTAGTGAGTGTATCGGTACTGTATCGAAGTCCAACATTAGGAAAAAATGGGTATAATGTCCACCACAAACGCTATGTGACTTTCCCCTTGTCCTCCATGTTGGCTCCTTCACGGCCCGCAGTGTTGCCAGGTTGGCTTGATGATATTCACCCAACTTCAACATCAAAATTTCCCTTATTACCTCAATAATTCACTGTTTACTCTTGAACATTGATGGTCTCATTGATATTTCGTCTGGTAGAAATTTCTCTGTTTACGTATGACATATCTTTATATAATTTCAACATTTTCTAAAACGGAGAAATTTCCCTTCGCCTGGCAACACTGTTCACGGTTGATCGGACTATAGACACTGGTAACGCCAACTAGGCCAATGAACAGAGGCGCATCGGATCCCCTATCACGCCGGTAACGCCAGCTAGTCCTATGAACAGAGGCGCATTGGATCCCTTATCACACTGGTAACGCCAACTATTATAGGCTAATGAAGAGAGGCGCATTGGATCCCTTATCATGCCGGCTCCTGGGGCTGTGCTTTTGTCATCCACAGAATTCGAACTCTATTGTACTCGATGCCTATGAGACTCGATCCTTATGTGATGCAATGTTGTTGATGTCTATTGCATGATGGGACGCAAATTTTATTATAATAATGGGGGCCGTATTCAAGAACGTTCATGGTGCATACGATGGCGTGGTCCCGGTACAACAGCTCTATTGTTTTTCTATGGAGTCATCGTACCGGTACCACGCCATCGTATGCACCATGAACGTTCTTGAATATGATTACGTAACTCACTGGGTGTCAATAGAGCATAAGGCCGTATGTATGTATGCAAGAACCTCTGTGGTTGTGCATACGATGGCGTGGTAGCGGTACGATGGCCCTATTGTTTGTCTATGGAGTTATCGTATCGGTACCACGCCATCGTATACACCATGAATGTTCTTGAATACGGACCATAGATATATATTGACACCACACATGACTCCTGAAAGAAAATATTGACAAACTCTCTAATTCAAGGACATCCATGGTGCATACAACGGCGTGGTACCGGTACGATGGCTCCACAGACAAACAACTGAGCCGTCGTAACAGTACCACGTCGTCGCCAGCACCAAGGACGTTCTTGCATAAGACCTTAACTTAAACTTGCGCAGAAATGTAATAGAATTTAGTATTAAAAATATGACACTATAATGACAGTAGGCCCTCAGGCTCAGACGGTAACCGGTGGGATAGTTAAGATAAAAGTCTTCCAAACAAAGAATATGATAACAGTAACATTATTATGAACACACATTCATTATATTAGGCTTTAATTAATATGGAGGGTCAGTGGATGAGTAGGCCTCTGCTGGACTTTAAGCCGTATTCAAGAACATTTAATTGTGGTGTATACGATGGTGTGGTTCTGGTACGATGGCTCTGTTGATGGTCTATGGAGTCGTCGTCCTCTGGTTCCACGTAAGCCATCGTATACACCACGGATGTTCTCGCATACGACCCCTTGTATATAAGAGACCTATGATGGATGATCCTGACCCTAATTATTACGATCTTCATTTATCGACACATAAATTTTTACCTCTCCCCCCCCTTTTAGAAATTGAGATGAAAATAATAGTAGACATGATAAACCAAAGACTGCAGGGGGATAAAATGTGAGAAATGAGAAGATGGGAAGGGAAATGGGGGGGGGGGAGAGAAGAGAGAAAATGAGAGGAGAAAGAAAAAGCACAGAAAGAAAAGGAATACTGTTCATGAATAGGAAAGAGAAGGAGAGAATGTGCTGAGAGGTTGTGTTAATTGGTCTGCAGTAAAGCTATGTTAATTATTTGTATGTAGTGTAGTGAAGACACAAAACTACATGAAATTTATATAATGGGATGGTTGTGTAGTACAGATGTAATGATAGTACAGATGTAATGGTATGATTGTGGATAACAGATTGAAGAGTAGTACAGATATAATGGTAGTACAGATGTAATGGTATTATTGTGGATAACAGATTGAAGAGTAGTACAGATGTAATGGTATGGTTGTGTATAACAGAATGTGGTGTAGTACATATGTAATGATGGGCTATGGTTAATAATGACATCTATAGGTCTTGTTCCAGCTCTCTACAAGTGTGTGAGTTGTATTTAATCTTGACTGGAAATCATCACTGTTGCAGTGCCTTCGCAGTCACTTTCATTGGTTTACTGCTGTAAGTGTGATTACATCTAGATACTACATTATTATATAATGTAAATTTTGATACTTGAACTTTTATATAAAACACTTGTCAAAAACGCCTACACACCTTGACCAAAAGATATATAGACAACTATTTTCAAGTGATACTTTTCTGGTAGGCCTCCTGTAAACTAATGCCAGACAATATCTGAAATGTTCTGAAGGGAAGACACTGGGCTCTCTCTTATAAAGTACAGTAATTAGCCAACCCTTGCCTACCATGTGGGCTCCAGTCAGTACTGTACTGTACACAAGTACTCTATTCAACCAAAAGAAGCAACAAAAAAACAATAAAAGTTCTAACTTTAAAGGTGATCATTTTCACAGCATAATGTAATTACAGAATTCACAAACAGTCATAGAAGGTGACGGTCATAATTGTGACCATACACTAACCATGCTCTATATAGTGAGGATGCAGTTTTAGACTGATAGACGAAAGATGCTTAGTACAGTACACATAATTCATAATGAAAATATATTTGGAAATTCCAATAGTGGATATATTATATATAATATATTATAATATATTAAATATATTAATTAATATATAAAATAGTGGAGATTATGAAATGAAAATTTATGAATTTGAGTGTACTGTATTCTAATGTTTATTGAACAAAAGCAGTAAAATCACAGTGATTTCCAACGAAGGTTAAAAGAGCATACTAGACAACCCAATCTCACAAAACCATAGTTGAGATGGACGAATGTATCTCGTGTTATGGTCCACTCATCTACAATTGTCATTACCTAACTCACTACACTTTATATTGCAGCAGCTTAGTTTAGCATAAAACAATCTAGGTTTGCTATAGCCTATAAGAACCACAGCAAACTATTGTAACATATGCAGGAAAGTAATACGGGAAGGGAAATTAAGAGGAATACCCGGATGTTGGGTATTTCCTGGATTTAGAATACTTAAAGTTCTATCACACTACTGGTAGTAAGTATATGGTATTTATACTGTATGATACACCAGTACAATATTAAAATCCTATCATTCAAGGTTTAATTAAGCTACTTGCTACTAGCATAGCATTACAACTGGTGGTTTTGTGAGAATATAGTGCGAAGACATACATGTATGTACAATCGGTAAAAAAGTTTTGGAACCCCCTTATTGATACAGTAATTATATTTAATTTCAATGTTAGGGTGGTTACTTTCTTTTGCCAACTGTACATCTTCTAATAGTTATTAAAAATAGCATTCCGGATGTAAATAGTGGATTGAAACAATGATGCAATTCCTGTACAGAGCCATGAATATATAATTTTCCGAGAGAATATATCAATTTTGTCAAAATAGAAAATCTTCACATACCACCCCACTCTTTGATGAGAGGACGGGGTGGCAACATGGTAGCAGATAATATCTAGTTAACACTGATAGGAACAAGTGCTAAAGAAGAGGTAAACTAGGATGGATCCAATTTCACATAAGTACCCCTACTACTGTACTACTGGTCTAAGTTTATTATTATAGTTATCTCCTGTTTTACACTGGTGTTATGGATGTGTATTGCACTGTCTGTAATGAATTAGTGTACAGTAAACACTCATTATCCACTGAGTTTATGGGTGTGTAATGTACAAAGAGGGTTTACTGTACACAGATTCAATACATACAGTGCATTACACACCCATAACATCAGTGGAAACAAGAATTATTGTACTGTAATATTGGTGAGATGGATGGGATGGGTGTTCAATTGAAGTTGACATCATGTGTTGGAATGTCAGATAAAAACTATATTCTACATAAGATTCATCCCCTTGAAATTTGTCTATTCTAACATTTTCTTGCAATCTTTCACCAATCCTCCATACAGTATGATCTCTCCATGAGCAAGAATATGGTCGATAAATTGTGTTGCTGATTATCAATTCACATGTCAGTAACCATATCAATAGTAGAAATATATGTACAGTACAAGTATATTCCAACATCTCATCTGGTCTTGTCCTTTACATCCCAAGAAATTCACATTACAGTACTTGTAAACAGTTGGGCTTGCTGGGAATAGAAGGCTGTCAATCACTGATACTCTCACTCATTTTAAAAGTCTCAATATCAGCAAGAAATTCCCCTAAATGTGAATCCATTCTTCTTATAAGTAATTGGGTGCTGTAACAGTTGACCAAGTAATGCCATGAGGGTGTGATAGGGCAGGAAACTGACAGGCCATCCAGTGACAGCTTCACATATAATTATTTTAAGTGGGAGCATTGTTTTTCCCTTACTTTCAGATGGTGGAATCACATATTATTAGATTCGCATATTGCAAAAGTAACCTTTTTCTTCAGGTGATTTCATATAATCAGGGAACCATACTGTCCATAAAATTTGCCCTTTCTCAACATCAGTGTAGACTTTATATCATATCCAATGTTTTTCTTCAGCTTTTGGAGACGCCTCATGCACTACAGCAGTACAATATAACATACCATACTGTACAGAACTCTTCTAGAGCTCCAACTGTTGTCATAGGATCTGTGGTGAATCAAAACAAGACAATTTTGTGAAAAACGTGTTGTTTTGGGTAGATGCATTATCTTGTCACACCAGTGTGAAGCAACTTTGAACTCCTTCTGATTCCTAATAGGAGAAACTTTTTTCAATAAAGAATCATCTACTTTTTAAACCCCACTAAACATTGGATATCAAGTACAATATAATATTATATTCCATAATGGACAGAGATCAAAGAAGTATTGCTAAGGCAGACAAGGGCCCAGGTCTAACAAAATTCCTGCCTACCCTTCCTGTTCCACCAAAGCGAAGGCGAAGCTCAAAAAAATTCGCCTTCTACTGTTCCACAAAAACTCAACAACATTCATCAAAGCGGCAGCGAACTTTACCATACAACGTTCTTCACAAGCTTTGCAACAGTAAAAGTAACTGGCACCACAAACTTTTATAGCTGGATCGTGCAGGGTTTGTCAACACCCCAGACATGGATGTAAAAAAGTTCATCACAGATGAAGGGCCAAGATACACCAAGTCCTCTTGTCATCCCAAGCTTGGACAACAAAAAGTTCATAAACAACACAAGCATGAATACCAAAATAAAGGTGTCTGCCATCAAACTACTTATGGATATCAAAAGGTTTATGATTATATCAGGAACAGACAACAAAAAGGTTATCATCATACCAGCCACGGGCACCAAAATGCTTGTGATAAATCAAGGCATGAACAAAATGCCCGCAATCATGTCAGGCATGGACACCAAAATTAAATGAAATCCCAGCCATGTATACCAAAAAGTTCATAGAGAAACTGGCCATACACAACATATAATAAAAAACAACCATTCATGAAGCAGGCTTAGGGAATTAGTTCCATTGCCTTACTAATCTCATAGCAAACTCTTCACATTGTAGTACAGTACAGTACTATATCATGAACAGATATCATGCCTTAACAAATTTATGAATCTTAAGGTTTTCTTTCATGCAGAGGAGGTGATACAACCTATATTAATGATGAATGTCAGAGTAAATTATTGAACAGAAAGAATGACATTTTTAATATGAATAAAAATAAAAATATAGTACAGAAAAAAAGTAAAGCAATATTTAAACAATGTTCCAAGAAGAATAAGGTTGACAGAAAAAAAAAATTATTTCAACTTGTGACATGGCAAACCACATTGTATCTAATTATGTATAACAGTCTGTTTGTAAGGAACTTATAGTCATAAATAAAAGAAATAAAAATGTTTATACTACCCATGTTGAAATCAGGAATGACACCTTCCCATTATTGTCTCATATTTCTCTTATATTTATATTTATCTCATATCTGATGTCACTGTCATATTCACAAGAAAAGTTTGAACAAAAATGAATGATATATTTTCATATAAATACTATCAATGCAGCAAAAAATAGTTCAATGCAAAAAGTCGTAGAAACATTTCAGAGTCGTATTTTGAGTTGACCTCGCAATAAATTTTTTTCTTTGGGCTGTATTATATTTTGAAAAAGGTGTTAGTTCAATATTTAATGCAGATGTTAATGATGTAAAATAAATATACATAAACTGTGTAATAGTCGAGGTACACGTTAATTAATAGAGATGTGTCAACTTGCAAGTGCAGAGTGAGTTGATGCCTGCAGGGAAGGACAAGTAAAGCGAGCGTCATGGCAGCCAATCAGAAAGCTCCATTCAAATCTCGGGTTAGGCTCACCCTGGATTCGGTCAAGCGGCTGGACAAGACTGAGTAAACAGAGTTCAGTACGTATAGTAATGGCTACAAAATAATTCTATATTCTTGAAACAGTTGACCTCAGTGTTACCAATAGGGAATCTATTTTGTGGCAATGTTTAGAGGAATCAGTAACCCTCTAATTCACCCTTGATATGAGTCCGTTGAGGAGTGAAGGAAGTTAAATGGGGGGTAGGATATTGTCGGGAAATGTGAGTCTACCTATTCCTTCAAAATGGCATAAAACAAACTGCCTATAAGCTATACTGTACCAGTCTTCTTCCTAAATTTGTTAAGAAGAATTAGTAGCCTTATATTTGCCTATAACAATTAGGTAATTTTAAGTAGGAGGCTATAAATCTCTGCGGGCATCAAACTTGACGAGGATGTAGGTGGCAGACTCGGCATTACTTCCAAATACTTTCTTGATAACCATGTTGCGTTCCAGAAAGTACCCTCCAATTTCATCATTCATGTTCGCTCCATTCGAGTGCATCACGATCATCTTAAAAAAAGAAAGGAAGAGCATTTTACATATTATTTTTGTGATTCAAGCCAGATGCCCTAAAGAACTACTGAACCACAAAGGAGTAATTTCACATCATTGAGACTACGGTACAGTACTCTGGCTTATGACATACATCTTTACTCACCACAGGAATATATGTATGTATGTTTGTATGTATGTGGCTTAGAGAAGACTGACTAACCTGTATGTCTGGTATCTGGTCAAGCTTGGTGTTAAGAAGGACATCAAGGTCATTGCCACTCATGTCAAGGACGAGAAGGTCAATGGGCTTGGTGAGGCCGGCAGCATACACCAGGTTCTCCAGAGGTATGCACTGGACTTCCTCCTTCTGGCGCTCAGTCTCCATCTGAAGTGTACACAGAACCGTACATTTACTCTTTTATTTATGAACAAACAGGGTTGATATTCCTGTCCCCTCCCATTTCCTGTCTAGTGCTGTACATTACTCTTTCAGAATACTGTACAGTACTGTACTGTACTATAAACACTGGTTATATGTGACTGGTTTGGTTAGGTTTGTTTGTCTGGCTGTCTGTTAGTAGGATTATGCCAAATGTTATATGTACACTTTTATTGTCTTTATGATACCATGAATCTTGGAGCATATACAGTTGTGGACATAAATTTCAATACAAATACGGGAAGCCCAAAAATACTGCGGAATAATGTCTTCTCGTTCTCATATGATATTGTTGTTGTGGATAGTGAGTAGCTGCTTGTAGTTAGCAGATGCTGCTTAACCTATTTATTGAAAAGTTTTCAGGCTAACGAATAGAGGGAAACTATTAAACATCTACAATTGTCATTCTTATATGGATGATTATTATTGTCCACGACTGTACCTTCATGGCATAGAAGAGGTGACTGTATCATTTACCCTGTCTGTGTAGTATGTCTCAAGTCATGGTTACAAACAGCATAGGCTTGTCACTATACATTCCATCACTGGTACAGCCAGAGCCTTCAGTTATTCACACAAAACTGATTGAATGGAGTCAGAGGTGGATGGTGGATTTCAATTATGGCAAATGATATGTACTATAACTGAATTCTGGGGAAATGGAACAAGGCAAAAATCAGAATAAAAAAAATTGGGAAAATATGCAAATTAACATGCAAGTGTCAGTTCTAGAACCAAAAGGATCTTGGTATTATCATCAACTTGAAGTATCTCCAGAAGATGATAATAATGAGAAAGTAAAAAATATATATGCACTATTGGTCTATTTTCCCACTTAGGAATAATTTATAATAACCTCCTTGGGCCACAGTTGTTCTAGTTTGGCCAGGCCCAGCTGCTTGACTTCCTCCTCTTCTCCCATTGCCTCACTCAGCACTGGGTATGACAAATCCATCTGAAACAACCAACAGCTGAGCCACACATCACTTTCATTACAGTATACAGTATTTGTGCACCTATTCAGAGTACAAGGGGATTGCACATCATTCTTTCTTCTACATAAGCTCTACATGTGGTTATCTCTGCATTAATATCCTCACACCTTAGATCTGAGTAACTTTTGTAATATTCAGTTAGTTGCATGATGATAAATGGTACAATTATCACATACATGTGTCTAATGCTGTAAATTTTAACTTTCTGCACATATGATTTACAAAAAAACATAACAACATAATCATTTGGATATTTGAAAAGTGGGGTAAATGTGTATCTTACTCTGACAAGGTATGAATAGGGTACAGTATGAGAAATTAAGTGCATACGTGTCTTACTCTGGCGAGGTATGAGACAAGTATGAGAAATTGAGTGCATGTGTATCTTAGGGCCGTATTCAAGAACATTCGTGGTGTATACAATGGTGTGGTATCGGTATGATGGCTCCATTGACAAACAACAGACCCGTCGTACAGTACCACATCATTGTATACATCACCGACGTTCTTGAATACCGCCCTTACTCTGGCAAGGTATGATACGAGTATGAGAAATTGAGTGCAGGTGTGTCTTACTCTGGAAGAGTATGAGTAAGGTATTAGTAGAGTAGAATATGAGTAGAGTAGAGTAGAGTATGAGTAGAGTAGAGTATGAGTAGAGTATGAGTAGAGTAGAATATGAGTAGAGTATGAGTCAAGTAGAGTATGAGTAGAGTAGAGTATGAGTAGAGTAGAGTATGAGAAATTAAGTGCAGGTGTATATTACTTTGGAAGGGTAGGTGAAGGGTGAGACACAGGCCTTGGTCAGTTGTGCCTTGCGTCCCTTCTTGAGGAGCCGTCTGTAGAGTTTAGGATTGGGCTCGACGAGGAGGCCTGACCAGCCGAGGGACTTCTCAAGGTGCAGGGTGAGGGAGCGGTATTCCCCATCTCCAGCACCCAGGTCCACAAACACACCACCACGCTGCATGACACACAAACATATGATGTTTGATGGGAATGGATTTAATAAGTTTTCTGGTATTTATTCCTAGGTAAGTTTATTCAAGTGATCTTATTGTAATTTGGTGCCACAAAAAACTTAGTAAACTGGTACAGTATATGAATTTGGTATGATGTGCATTGGAAAATTAATAACGATGTACCTGCACTTTTTATTAGGGTCACCCTCAGCTATCTTAGACAGAAAAGGAGTTTGGGATGGTATAATATATAATTATATAGCTAACACACATTGTACTGTACAGTATATATATATGAACATAAAGAATTATACATAAAATGAAATAAATGGAGACTTACCTTGTTCTTAAAATATTCTCTAAATGAAATAAATGGAGACTTGCCTTGTTCTAAAATATTCCCTAAAATTAAACCTAAAATTTAATAAATGGAGACAATTGCCTTGTTCTTAAATGATACATAAAATGAAATGAGGAGTTACCTTGTTCTTAAAATATTCCCTGGTAAATTCAACAACAGCATTAAATGTGGGTGAGGAGCCATCATGCCCTGAGAGCCGGTACTCAGAAGCTGCTTGTGGTAGGAAATAGTTATCCCTCATATAGGCTGCCACTACCTCGTTGTTGAATGCCGGGGGACCCTCCAGGAACTTGACCAGACATACTGTAACAAAAACAACAACATCAACAAAAACAAGACTTCAGTGATAGTTAAAGTGTTTGTCAGTTCATCATCAGAGTAGCCTACTGTAATATATGTGTGGCACCTCTATACTGATTATACTACACATCCACATACACACATATATAGAATTCAATCCATTACACACAAATAAGTTACCATCCAACTATATTGTGGTTAAAAAAGTCACCCATAGTCCACTTTTAATATTACTACTTTCATTACTACGCCCGAGACACAGGGGCGCTTTGTGGTCGCTACTCGGCACTCAAGGACCACACGAGTCGCCCTTTAGTGGCTGATAACGGCGATTTTTTTGTGGTTACGTGGCAGAGTGGCCTTGTTTCGGTCTTATTCTCAAAGCACAGTTTAACAGACACACAGCGGTGGTAAAAGTGTGTAGACTATCATCTTACCTTGCTTAGTGCAGGCAGACTTGGAAGGTCCAAAGAGAGTGGCAGCAAACTGAAGAAGTAGCAGAAGGGCGAACACTGCCAGTAAGGTGAGTAAGGACACACTCACCCACCTTACACCAAGATTATAGTGGTGTATTAAAAATTAACTCAACAAATCACATATATTATAACGGTATCACTAATCAATTAAGGCAGGCCCCATTAGCCTATACAGTATATAGCATAGCATTGTCACATTTATCTCACAACCCATCACACAAAAACCAAAATGGCAAAGAATGGAAATGTATGTAAGTCAGCAGCAGCAGACATTTTGACTCCCCTTACCCCAGCAATATGATTATAAGCATATAACATAATTATTATACCCTACAATCGCACAGTTTTAAAATGGCTTTCAGTCCTTGTAGTTTACCTGTTCACATTAGCTTTATCCACTGACATGTTGCCGCACAGAGGTCTGATAGGAAAGAGGCAAGAAACAGGACAGTTAGGTACATTTTCCTCCACAAATTCATACCATCGCATTTTTCCTCATGAGTCATGACGCGTGGGTCAACTCGTGGCTCATTACCCCTCAGGCTCAGCTAGATAGAAAAAGAATAATAACTGTAGGAAACTTTAATCAAGGATTCTAGTACTATATTAGAATCCTTGCTTTAAACAAATGTATTCGTGGCTCATATTACCCCTCAGGCTCAGCTAATAAAGAAAGAAAAACTGTAGGAAACTTTAATGTACTATATTTTTTTTATAATACAAGGGATATCTATAATCTACTGACGTTTACTAACTTATGATTAAATTACTAATCTCCCTAAACTCCTCCTACAGGAAGCAACTAAATCTCGCTAATATTGAGTGATTTATAATTATTCTACAGCCAGCCAGATTAATCGTGATCTTTATTTTTCATGTTTGTTCTGGAGAGATTTTTGTTAAGAGATGAGGCACCTTGTATTTATATACATTGTCAGTGAAAACAAACATTGGTGGTTTAATTGTGTGCAGATAATCAAAGTAAAAAAGAGAATGAACGTAATACTAATGAAACACAATAAAAAAAAATATGGAGCCGTTATAAAAGCAAAGCAAAGCATCACTCTCAACAACAACAACAACAGTAAACAAACAACAATACAGTCAACGACGAATTTCATAAGAGGTTGCAAGAAAGACTTATTACAACAACTTACCTAACCCCATTCATTAACTCAGGTGTGTTTAATTAATTAGTTGTTGTTTAATTAACCTCAGTAGTTCTTTGTTTGTTTCACCAGTTTGTCTCCATTTGTTTAACGTTATATAAGATAAATAAAACTTTACTATTCGATAATATTCCCTTCAAGGTTATCAGTATGGTTAGGTGGTAAAAGTAGAGAAATACTTCATTCACTATATTGTATATTTTAGTATCATTACCCACTATTTTGGACCATTCTAAGCCACTTTTCATCTATGGTGTTTCTCTCGGAGAAATATGCTCCGTTTTACAAACATAATTTGGAAAATTAGTCTGACCTGACCTTACCTGACCTAACCTAGACCACAGCAGACTACCGGGACCTAACCTGGGCAAACTACCGGGATATAACCGGTGTAAACTATCATAAAGTGACCGGGGCAAATTCCCGGGACCTAGCCGGATGTGGTAACACTGTGCGGCCCTAGCCAAGAAGGCAGTTAGGTTTTGTGGTGTATTATACAGTGTTTTAAGTTAATTTTACCTTCATTTGTTGGTTAGTTGGATAAGGGGTATCGCCAAAATGATGCATATCCTAATGGAGTGAGTGTAAAGTTTGTTCAAAAAGAGGAAAATACACTAAGTTAGGAAAACATATTGGTTAATTATAATAGGGTTGTGTATTGTATGATAGTAAACTTACACACGTGTGATTATTGTACATTACCTCTTCAGACATCATTGATATATGGTAAATATCATTATGTAAGTAGTCTCATGGGGATCTATAATAGGTCTCTTGGATATTAGTATAACTACGGAAGAATAATAACATGAAAAGTTTAAGGGGGTAATTCACTTTTGTTACATTGGAGTGCCGTGATTCCTCCAAACTATGCCAGGAAACAGGACCAAATGAACAAAAATAATGGTGTTCTGTTGCTTGGAATAGTTTGAAGGAATCGGTTGCTCCAGATTTACCAACACTGCTAATAGTAACATTTTTGAAATCCCGTTGTGGCTACTTGTAAAGATATTCCTTATAATCAATGTGACCTCCTCATCAACACCTGGGGTAAGCTAACTTCCAAACTGAACTAGCTGGTAATCACTTGCTACTGTCGAGTTAATGATACGGGGAATTAATTAAGACCAGACCTGAACTGCATGCTTCAAGTGGGACCATACATAATTCTTAGCTATACAAAATGTTCACTAGTCTTCTTGTATTGTAATAATTTTGATCTTAAGACTGAAGAAAATTTAGAAACCTGGACAGAAACACATTGGCATATCGTACTCATCACTTCTCATAAAACGTACCTTTCCAGCAAGCAGGCATGAGTCTGGTGGCCAAAGGGACTGGAGAGAGCCCGGGTTTCATTGGCATCAGGTTCTGTCAGGAATGTAACAACATGCTGTACCCCAAAGAGGATAAGGTATGGAGGAAAAGCTATTAAGTATATAATCCTACTACTGTATTGTATTATAATTTCTAAGAATACACATTCTATGTCAGTTGCAATAGTAAATCAAATGGTAAAACTAAATATTGTACTGTATCTATATAGGCTTAAATGTTATATATTTTACTCACAGGCTCAACTCTCACCCTTCAATACTAGTTGTTCATACAGTATACTATATTTTAACATGCTTGGTAAAGTTTCAGTAGATACTATGTATATTTTTACTTGGACCATTTTCACAAACTAATTATAGCATTATTACTAGCAATTTTGAGTTGTCTAATTAAATCCATGTGATCTAAGTTAAATTGGGGTTTTTAAAATGGTGCCAAGACCATTGTTCATGTTCATAATTGCTGAAATTCTCCCCAGGAAAACAAGATCCTGCTCTACGCCTGCAGAAACTGTGATTACAAAATGCCAACAGAAAACAACTGTATCTATGTCAACAAACTCATGCATGAAATTGATGAACTGCGCCACATAAACCCAGAAGTTGTACAGGTCAGACTGCTTAGTTTATAACTTTGAATGTTTGCTTGCTTAAATATGCCAACTTGAAGATGTATATCCTACAAAATTTTATTGATAATGAACATTAATATTGGTATAGAACAATTCAAACATGAATATCTCCAGGTGTAACTTATAATACCTGGGCACAAAAAACCAAGGCCTGTTTCTCTATTTACTCTTGAAACTAGTGCACAGCATGACAACACCCCATCCATTGTATTAAGTCACTTTGGGTGTGACAGCCTCAAGAGTAGGACCATTAGTGATGTTGCTACATGTACTGTAGTCTCAGAAACAGTCAACATTTTCTTTATCTCTTTCCCGTTTTTCAGGATCCCACCTTACCTCGGACAGATGACCATCCATGTCCTCGGTGCAACTCCCGTGACGCTGTGTTTTTCCAGGCTCAAACCAGGAGGGCTGAAGACGAGATGAGACTGTACTACGTCTGCTGCAACACAGAATGCACTCACCGTTGGACAGAGTGAATGTGGGTACCATGACATCCTGCATACTATGTTTTCTTTCATGAATTTTAAGTCTAGGTTTAAAAGCAATAAATATAATTTCATTTGAAGCCAGAGTTAAAGCGTCATCATTATGGACATACTTCTGTATCAAATATATTTACACATTTCTCAGTATTTTAAGTGTTTAAATTCCTCAATCTTCTGTTATGGCCACCTCCTGGGAGAGAATAACACAATAGGTAAACTGTTTTCTAGTACAGTAATGAGACTAGTATGTCCAAGGGATAAATTAAGCCTCCCTTCACTTGAGAAGCACCAGGTTAGTTTACTGGTAGCATCTGTGCCTTGTGCTAAGTTGGTACAGACTTGAGGCTCTACATTACATACAAACCAGGTGAGGTGGTGTGATTCCCTCCTGTAACCTTGGTACAGGCGATATACCTTGGCTTGATTGGAAATAACTTCCCTTCGCTGAAAGTTGAACCAACAGGACTCAATTTTGAAAAAATTATCCTCTCTCAATTCACTGACCACAAGCCCATTAAGGGGATGTTATGTATTGTGCAAAAATTGGTGGGCCTTGGAATCCTCCAAACTATGTAACAAAACAGATCCCCAGTTTATATGCCAAAGTACTACAGTATTTTGCTTCCTAACATAGTTTGGAGGAGTTATTAACTCTCCAATTCACTCACAACACAAGGCTCCTTCATTTACAATATACTGTATATTCTTGAAGTTTAGTTCTGTACTCATCACTATTGTTTCCCATAACTCATTCAGTAATCATCTATAATATACATTAATATGCAAAAATTATATACCTGCCACCAGAGGTTATTATTATTATTATTAATTTTTTTTTTTTTTTTGGGGGGGGGGATTTCACCTGAGGTGGGCCTTGTAACTTGTATTGTATTACAGTAGGGTGCTATACCTTTCCATCCAATGTATGTCTCATGGCGAGCCTTGAACTTTGGTGAACTAGGCCACACTCCACAAATTTTCCATCCAATAATGAGTATCAAACCTGGGACATTTGGATTGGAGATGATAGTGTTACTTTACATGATATTCAGAGTTCAGTTTCGTTGCCTGGATAACATGTTTTGGAGTATTCCAACATTAGTATTTGACTGTGATGCAAACAAGAAAACATTAGACAAATTCATACTTCAAAGTCTTGTATAGATGGCGACAGCAAATTAACCCTACACCACACACCTAATGTAATATTATAATGACCTCTGGTGGCAATGAATAGTTATTTTGCATCTGACTATGGATATCATGTTAGTTGGATATCTTGGTTTTCCCCACAACACTACATTACAACTCTTTTTTTTATTTTTTTTATCTCTGCTGAGAATTCCGAATCGTAGATGTGGTCTCCCTGGCTATCCATGATAAACATAAAATAAACACTGGCTTCAACAGTATATTTGATTGGTCGTATTACCATATAATCATCATCATCATCATCATGGCTCTTGCACCAGTGCAGGACCCCCAACAGGCAAGGGGTCCAGCTCCGAAGCCATTTGAGCTTTGGTGGGGTCTTTGTTAGAGAGCGGGGTCCCCAACCTTCACTCCCTCCCTGTATCGTAGGGGATATGAGGCTGACTGCACCACCACAAGAATGGTGGGCGATGGGGATGCCACTTCCCTACTCACAGCTTCTATTTTCTAGGCTTATGATTGCAGCTCTGTAGTGTCACTTTACCATTCGAACAATACTGTGCAGGTGCCACACGTACAATTCTGGAACCTCTCCCGAGAAAAAGAAATTAATGTATAGCGGATAGGAAGGCAACTATTATTAGTACCTGGGAAGTCATAACTATTGTACTGAGTTCTAGTGTGTCAGGATACCCAATGGTTAGTTTTACCCAATATACTTATACTATATCTATAATCAAAGGGAAATAACACCACCACATTACCTTATATACATGTTCTTTGGGTTCAAGCACCAGTAATTTATTCATTGTTTAACAAAGGCTGGTACAAAAATGGACAATGTGCGACCTTTTGCAACATGCACTAATTGACAACAACAACAACAACAGGATACTCAACTCCGAAAAATACTCGCAGAACTTAAAAATGTTCAAACATTTCAGTCCAGAGCAAGATTGTTCATAAAGTTAATAACATTAAACTATTTATCTGCTTTTTACAATACTTTATGATCATATAGAGGATTTTTTCTTTTATATTACAGGCTGCTGGAGTAGAGAAGATTTGACTTCACTTTAGTTCGAGTAATGTGCAGTCCTGTACAGTTCTGTGTTCACAATACTCCATGAAAACGTACTGTAATAGTAAAGAACTAAATGGTGTTGGAAAAGAGAGCAAGGGAAAATCAGCTCAGTGTGTTATTGGCAATAGTGTGCTCATGGGAACTCAAGTCAGTTTGATTAGGCTTAAATAAAATAAATGTTGCAACATGGAACTGCAAGGTACTGCACTGGAATGGCAAGAAGTCGCAATCTTTATCAGTCCACTATGTTCTGCTCTCTTTAAGCTGTGCGAATATTGTTTCTTCCTTTCATCTCTGGCCTGAGGTTAATCTCTCAAGTCTCTCACTAGGATGTACATTTATAGTGTGCAGCCTCGGGCACTCACAACTTGCTCTGCATACTATTTGCTCAGGCAACAAACCAGACCTATAATTAGGCAGGATAAATGACATCTTTGCACACCATTAATTCCACCACATCTTGGCCAGTAGTGGATCTAAGGAGGGAGGGGAGTGACCTGGGCAAGCTTCCCCAAAAATCTTCACAGCAAGGAACTCGAGTAATTATCCCAATTATCCCCAAATATCCAAGTGCTTCTATTCAATAAAAGACATATCGATCCTCAACTGATCTTTGCTCTGTGGAACATTTCTGTTAGTACTGTATAGTAGTCTACAAACTGTGGTCTATGGTAATGAGATACCAAATCTGCTCATTAATAGTTAACACTGAGGCTCACTTGACACTCATGTAGTATCTTCATCAAGTCTTATGCTTTAATTAATGACTTCCCAGAGCTTTATTTTTACATTCACTGCATTAAATAGAGCATGGTGTTTGGTCCCCTCAGTCAGTTAGAACTATTCTGAACTCCAAATCCCAAGTGATGAGCCTGTAAGTGTTAGTGTTCTTGTACTATTATAGTAAGTTTAATTATAGTGTCACAATTTTCATCTGTAAGTAAATTTTATGGCTCCCAGTAATATGTACAAACCTCTTCATGCTAAGGCCAGAATAAAAAAGAGTCTGATGCATAATGCACTTAATATAACTGATTTAGTCAAAATAATGAATTTACTCGTACTTTTAGGGATACTGTACTCTACTCGTTCCCACCAATTATGCTGGACTTCTTTCAGTTATCAGTTTTTGTGCTAGAAACTTCTTATCAGAAAAATTCTGATTATAGCCCTGATGTGAAGACAACCTGTTTAATAATATTAATAAACAAATTTAATGACTAGACCAATTGAACAATCACTGCATGCAACTATAGTCACCATAATCACACATCATTACCCTGTGTGGAAATGGGACTCATTTGCCCATTTCCATTCTAGTTACACTTTTGAAAGCACTGACTGATCACCTTTGTTAACCATCAATACCATACTTACTACACTACCCACTCTCACCTTCCAAAATGTTATACTGTACTGTATTTATTCACCTTTGCCACTGTAGAGTCACAGTCCTGTCACCTCCCTGTCTGCTTGTTAAGCCAGTGTTCACCACTGTGTCACAAATATACAGAAATACTCTCACATGTTAATTAATCTTAAGGCTTATGGTCAAAACATCACCGTCATGACAATATACTGTCTATCTTAGGAGTGCACCATCAGAAAAAGAGAAACAACAGGGTTTTTTTTTACAGTGACTGTTCTTAGATGAGACCAACCACCTTGGGTTCAACGGGATGCCAAAACCCTTCTAGTATGTGAGCAGCAGTAAAGTGATTGCATATACAGTAATAATAATAACAATAATATTACAGACTGTAACTTCGTATACCTACAACACACTGATGACTGTCACTTTCCACATCATTATCTGAAATTAGGCTGAAGGCAAGAAAAATCATAGGCTAGGCAATGACTTAACTTGCATACACTCCGTAGTACAGCACACTGTCATTAATATTTTTAAGACTGTAAAAATTAGTACAGGCCTTTGATAGTCATGCACATTATGAAACTGACACCAGAAACAAGAAATGTAACAAAGGCCCATGAGGCATTCCTCCCATTGGTAGCTCTTGGAATTATTTTTTTTCTTTTTAATGCTCCCAACCAATATACAGTATCCTATTCTTATACAGTAACTCAAGATCATGCCATTATTATTCAACCACCCATATATTCTCTTCTTGTATGGTTGCACAAATAATTTATTCTCCCAACCACATACATAATTGTCTCCTCTTATACAGTAACTCAAAATCACCCCATATTCATCATCTCAATCAACATTATTGTATATTCTTTTATGATACCTCAAACACACACCAGTCCACCACTTAACATGCATGTGCCGGTATTGTACTATTTTCTCCGTAAGAAAAGTGAGGAGAAGCTGTGATGACTTAGCATGTCTAGCAGTGTGCATTGACCAACTAGACATTAAAAAATAAGGTAGGCTGGGATTGGTACATATTGCACACATTCTAAATGAAAATGACTAGATTTACAAATGTTTGACAACATCTCATTCCAAGCCCATTGACTAGACTCATGGAGTTACAAGTAGTTCACTGCACTCCAGGACACTCAACTGGCCACACATTTGTACAATTAAGTACAGAACAGTACTATGGTCTGTTATGAACACACAAGAAATATAAAGGATAGTCACGTTCATAAATCTCCCTCTGAAAAGCAAACATTTCTGCTCTCTCAATTTACCAAGTTTGAGGTCAGTGTCTATTATTATCATTCCCTTCACATTTGTTTATCTCTTTCAGTTCTATGCAGTAACTAGTATAAAAAATATTATAATGTATATAATTCTTAAGGTGAATACTAATCACAGCTGTAACAAAAGATAAGAATCACTACCTAGACCTTTTTAAAAGGTATTAAAGTCTATTCTTAAATACAGCCATATTTCAGACAAATAAAGCATAAAGAGTATCACATTATTTACTACAGTACTGAATGTTACAAAGAAAAAATTAAATGAATGAAAGTCCCAGCTTCCCCAGAGATTGTTACCCCTGAGCTCTGTATCCCTGCTGTCCTTAGTGCTACACAGCATACAGTGCCTACAATAACTTATTCTCATAGAGGGTTGGATGGTGTGAGAATATACTATCCAACTCTTCAGGCTTTAGTAAGGCTGACACGAGCCTTAGCCACATTTCATAAACAATACTACTATCCATCTTGTCACAACACTGGGATCATATAAAAGAAAAATGATGGATTGCGGACTAAATGATGATCATCAATTAGCACAAATGTTCTGTATAACTTCGGTAGATATAAAGAGTCATTGTACTGTTTGATGATTAACTCCTAACACATGATTTTCTGACATATCCAAATTTGTAAGACTGCTTTTCTTGGGATTGTGCAGTAAATTTATGCCAAGGTAAGTTTGGTCCACTGACTTCATTTCAAAGTTGGCACTGGATCAATTTATTTCATTCCCCTCCCACTGTATGAACAGCAAGTTTGTATCCAGTTTCTTTCAACATCCAAAGTTTCATTACCGAGATCTTACACAAATCTTCACCATTGCTAAGCCTCTTGTCTCATACCTTGCTGATGCGACTCTTGACACTTCTTACTTCATTATAATCTGTCCTAAATTCCTGGTCTTCAATCGTCTAAGTCGGATGGAACCATTCAGATTTTCAAGTGAGCCGTACAATGTGAGTTAACTCAGTGCTCTCTACCTTAGGCAGAATTCACCAGCACCAACTTATTTATTATGAATGTCACCAAATGCCAAGTCAGTCAGTATACAAGTGCACAGATTTTCACATTCATCAGGTTCACAAGTTCAATACATGGGCATGACTTTGACTAATGTAGAGGATATTGGGAAGGAGCCATTATGGACAATGTTTTGCTATTACAGTACTGTACTTCTTCAGGTGAAAGCTAGTTCTAATAATTAAAACATCAGGCAAAATTTTTCTTTATGTGTGATATGAAGGATGCCATAAAGACCAGCAATTAAATATTCTGCCTGACCATGAATTATTTTGGTAAGGTTGGTATGACTGGTTAAATGTTAAGAGTTTTGGGAGCTACTGTACTTTGACCTGAAGGAGCAGCAATACTGGTACCAAAATTATGATGAATTCTTCTCCTTATTCCTCCAATCTGCTTGCAAAATTTAACATTGTTACCAGTATCTTGTCTGGCGCAAAAATGAGTTAACAATCCATACCCTAAAGGCTCGTGACACATTCAAGACTAAATTAATGCTCCACTCACTTTTATATTTTATGTGCTCAGGTTAACAGTTTACATGAAATAAAATTTTACTGAAACTTGCAAAATGATGATACCAGATATCCAAACTGCATGCAAAGTAGGTACAGCTAATCTTTACATCAATTGATTACAATCTGAGGCACGAGCACAAAAAAGAAAGAGAGGATTATTACTTATACAGTGAGTGGAGGGATAGCACACACTTGCTTTCTGAACCAAGTAGATACTTCATCATATCAAGGCCTAAATTCTAGAATGAGACTTGCCAGAGTTTTATGTGACGATCCCAGCAAAATCTAATGCTAGGAGAAGGTTTATCACTCTCACCATCCCTTCAAGCTTCCCTTTTGTATATTCAGCTGCCTTGGAACCAACACATGTCAAGCTTTAACACCAACTCTTGTCCAGTTTCATTCTAGCATTTTGGTTCAAGTTATGAGCCGAGTGAAGATTACAAACAGTACAATACAATATTTACTTTGTATTACCTGGCTTCTGTCCACATCTGAGGCAGGCAGACTGTGGCCAGGCAGGATGGCAGCATTTTCTGGAGTGACACATAATATAGATCATAAACGCTTACAGTAATGGGGGTATCACAGGAGTTTTCCTCCGTCCTCTGGTTAAACTAAGGCTTCCTCCATCCTCCAGCTTGTTGTCTGAAAATTGGAGGACAGCCTCAAATCAGAGCAGACTAAAATTGGCCTGAGAATGAAGGATGAAGGCAGAGAACGCAGGAAATTGGTACTCGTAATGAACCCTTTAGTTTGGACCACCATAACTTCAGCATATCTAGTTGAACTTGGATCTGAACCCACTGAGGCAAGTTGGCCACTCTTTGACAGCATGGACAGAGAAGGTATACAGTGACATCTGCAGCAAATTTTAGCATCACAGAAAGTGTTGTCTGTGTTTACCTAATGACACACAGAAGGGGAGTCACAAGGTCTCTCTGTTTCCGGTGCATTACTTCTATTGAGGCCATGTAACTTCAATAAGCTCCTTCCAGTCTGATGTAGGCTGAACTTACTGGTCCAAACTCACTGAGGTCTGAAATCACCACATACCAATACATATTCCCAGAGCACTGATGAATCATGCACAGTGTGAGTTCATCTGTATTGAAAGGTACAGTATTCCAACTTTACTATTGTTTTATGGCAAAATTTGAGGTAACCTGGAAGGAAGAAATATACATCTGTACACTGTACTTATTACAATATTGCTTCAATTTCAATTATATTACTGTACATTTTTTTCACACTGGGCACACAGTTTACAGTACTGTGAAGATGTACTTTTATAGACTGTCAGTGAAAGTTAATGAGGATTTCAGTCCAGTATCATGTTTTGTGTACAGAAACATCAAGTGCTGAAAATGATACTGACACAGTCTACATTAAGTTTGATTTTGTATTCATACACCTGGACAACTAAATGACAATAACTTATTTTGATTGTAAATGATGTACAGTACACACATTCTCACACACAAGACACCGAGAGACTAAGTTTGGCATCATTAAAATAAGGGAAGGAACTGCCCTTTCCTTTCCCATATTATTAGGACATGAGGAAAGTGTAATGCTACCCCTTCATGTATACAAACAGATGAATTACTATTTTATAATATTTGTTACAGTTTTCCGCGGCTGAATTAAACATTTGCCATTAACCGATACTAAACTTAACTATTGTACAGCACAAAATCAAAGGAAAGGTGTAGCTCCTCCTCTGGTTTAATGATCCCATCATAAAAATAATCCTATCAATCTTGTCCCTTGTAATAACTGACATGCATCCACATCAATTATGGCTATTATTATTATCCTTATACTGTACATGTCTTGTTATGTACAAACACTGACCCTCTGGGCTTCTATTACTGTATTGCTTTGTATCGTCATCAGCATACTCCGATGTATGGATACTTAATACCTAGACTGTGAGGATAGGAGAGAGGCTGATGTAGAAAGTGGAGTTACTGAAAATGTTTAGCCTGGGGGTTAAGACATGAAATACAATCAAGCTCAATATTCTCAAAACTTTCCTGGAGATATCTGGCTTTAATGACCTACAGGGAATCTATTTCCTGTTCATAGACAGTATTAAAATTTTTAACCCGCTGATTGTCAGTGGTTTCTCTATAAGAAAATATACTCTGGAGTTTAGTGAGGTTACAAATTAAAAGACAGCACTGCTAAGAAAAGGGTTAATTAAGACATTATTGTATAAAATATTAACAAGCAAAGTTATACTCTGGCATTATAAATTGATTGTTTGGATGTTGTCAGTATACAGTACAAGTAACATGGACAACACTGACATTCCAAAGGGTAAATGAAGGAAAGTTTACAGAACAGGATACTGTGATCAACATGATGCACATTCTTTATACATAGCACTCCTTACTGTATTACAGTATTTATATAAACAAGAACAGGAGGTTAGTTATGCCAGATGTCTCAAAAATATTTGGAGAATAATGAATGAAACTGTATTCAAAGTTTGAAGGTGAAAAATTTACACAGTGGATGAAAGAGTGCAAATCCTTCACTCCAAATACTGTACCTTAATTCAGGCACCAACAACAAAAACAAAATTACCAAGTCGATTACTACCACATTGTGTGGAAGACCTAGCCATAATTTCTTTTCCTAGAGCACAGCTCTGATTCACAAATTTGTTTTTTTCTTAATTAGTGTATTGTACATTAACTACGGATAACTGCAAATTTGTTGTATGCACTGTGTTGCAATACAGTACATTTGTATCAAAATATATGAATACCTTGTATGCATATTCACTTCATAGGAATACATACAGCCAAAGGTTAATATCCATGAATATACACACAGACATAGAATACTGGTGCATATAATTTTGAACAGGAAAGTGTTGTGATATGGTATGGACACATGGAAGGAATGGATGTAACTAGTATGATGAAGGTCTATGAGAGTGAGTACAGTATGTGGGACAAATAAGACAAGGAAGGTTTGCAAAAGATGTTACAATTTGGTGAATGATTGTTCAAGAAAGCGTGAAATGGAAAGTGGTGAAGCCAAAGAAGTTGTGCATGATAAACAAGAATGAGAGATACCTGACCAGAGGAGAGTACAGTACAGTATACTTGGGCTGGTCATCTGTTTATACTTGACAGGTCATAAAATATCTCCACGTTGGGGATGTGTGTACTTGTGGGGAAAATTGAAAAGTTCATAACCAAGGAAGAGGGAGTGAAATATGAATGTGGCATATTTCGCTGGGTAATCCGTCTCTCTGTCTGTTCTTCTGATATCTTAATTTTATCTTTCCTGGGCCTAAGGGCACCCACATCCCCTTAAGAAGTAGAAATTGGGTCATGGTGATGGTGATGATGATAATGATATCTACTGTACATGAAAAAATTGCTACATGTAAAAATATTCTGGTAATGCAAAGACCCTGTCTCCAGGTGGCACAGTCTCCATGTAACATTTGTATCCATCATTCTTTTTGCCAATTTAACTATGGTCTGTAAATGGACTTGGAGGTGGTCAGTATAGCTTATCACCCCTTTGTATTTGCTAATTTTAATGATTTTTGTGAAAATGGGAAGGTATTAATCTATTTTATCTACAGTAACAAATGGAAGGGATCCTATGATACCTGAAATTTCTTTTTATGAATAACAGCCCAAACCTGCTTTAATTTGTTAAAACATAAGTAAACGAACACTAATAGTTATACCAGGCTTGACCGTCAGTTCAGTCATAAATCCACTAACCCAACGCTCCAACTATGACTGGTTACAAATTCCACAACATCACTATTCATCTCCCACCATATTGTTTAAGAAAGGTTTGTAGGAAGTACAGTATTAATTTTAACTTACAACATCACTTCAGTATTCATTTCCCACCATACTGTATTGTTTGCAGTGAGTCTTGATTTTAACCCACAACATCACTATTTATCTCCCACCGTATTGTCTAATAACGGTTTGCAATAAGTATTAAATTTAACGAAGTAGTAAATCCATGATATGGAAGGCTGGTCAAATTGAGGTTGCTGACTAGACCACCTGACCATCACAATGATAGAAGATAAAGCAAATATATTCCCACAAAGAACATATCAAACTTAGTTTCTCAATAATTATAAGTCTGGTACATTATATATACTCCTTCCATTTTTTTGGATGGGGTGGCACCGTAAATGGCATGTTATGTTATCCTTGTGTCTTTCACTGTTATCATTACAGTCTTTTGGGGTCAATTGCAGTACAGTATTGTACTGGGTTATGCAGGATGTAAAATAGTGGTAACAGTCTTTGATGCACACACTTACACGCTGCACAAGTAAACATTGGACATACAGTACAACACTGCCACCATTGCCACTTTAGTAGTACGTTTTCTTAGGCTGTTTGTGTAAATTTCTTATGTTAGTACAAATTTTTGGAAACTGAGACTATGTATTGTACATAGCAATAGTCAACATGCTATAATGACTATCAATATCAGTTTTCACAGTCCAAAAAGCACATGCAAACATTAGAAATTTACAATATAGCCATTGAGCATAATGCTTAAGGGGATAATACAGTGTTGGTAAATCTGGAACAACTAATTCCTAAAAACATTTCCAAGCAACAGACCACCATTATTAATGTTAATCTGGTCCTGTTTCTTGGCATACTTTGAAGGAATCAAGGTGCTCTAATGTACCAAAAGTGTATTTCCCTCTTAACTTAGCAACCATAATCACTGCAGGGTATGGAGGCGTCAGCATCTCTGGTATACCAAGAAATAAAATAAATAAATAAGATTCACACAGTAACTTCAGATACACAACTTTTTCCTCAAACCTGTGGTTCATTCTGAGATACAGAAGTGAATACTGTACTCATACCATGCCTCACAATTCTTTATGGCTGAGGGCAAAAACTTCCTCTATACAAAAGATTATCTATATCTACCTGCACTGTGTATATCTACCTGCACTGTGTGTATACCTTGTATGCAAATTGCTGAATGAGGCAATCAAGTTCGTTAGTATACCTGGTATGTTCATTGATTATATTAATTCTTCATGGCCTTACATGCAAATATATGCAGAAAAATCTGTATGTTCAAAACTAAAACTTGAGTAAATCTTGATTAAAATTGCCTTTAAAATATTTTGCATAAATAAACTTTGTCCTAATACTGTACTCATTAATATACTATACACCCAACAAGAAGAATATCAGTTATCACAAATGACATAAAATAAAACAATAACATCACAAAATCAATCAATATGTAGGTTTTGAAAGCTTATCAAAACAATGGCAACTTTGTATTTTTTTTCAGCGTCTCACTCTCACCATCTTTTTGCACCATTCAACCTGCAGCTACAGTACGTATAAACGCACGTTACATCTATAGACTCCTATCACTCCTTCATAGCATCATCATCAAAGCACCACTCTCTTCTAGGAACAAAAATAAAGTTAAAGTCTATCACAACTTACTTACAAACTATAATATTGAATTTCTGGAGTATTTTCGTTTGTCGTAGTGAAATGGCGGGCAAGGAGAGAGAAACTTCACAGCAATGAGGACTCTTTGAGAAGCAGGAGCTGGAAAAAGCACTCAAACGTTATGATGAGAAGTACAATGGTGGTATTATGAAAACAAGGGGAGGTACTGCACTTTCCCTTCACTGTATCTCCCGGTTGTATGTATTGTCAGATAATGAGGAAGGTGTTGTCGTGTAATCTCTTTATGCCCACAAATACCTGTTTCAGTATTAATCCTTATAATATTACAGGTAATCTTCTAAAGCTGAACTTAACTGTCCAGCACTAACCAACAGTCAATGTCACTACGAGGGAAAGATGCAGTACCTTCCCTTGTCTTAATAGTATCACAGTAGAGTAGGTTGGGACAGCCGGGGACAGCACTCAAATATATTTTCCCAGGGCTGAGTAGAAATCTTGGAGACAGGAGAGAAGGTGAGGCAGTGTGGCGCGGTCCTCTGGTGCCGGGGCCCAGCAGCGAGCCATCATGCCAAATCTGGTGACGAGAAACAACGGAGATTACGGTTGTACAAGGAAGCAACAGAGATTACGGCTGTATAAAGAAACAAGAAAGATTACTTTTGTATGGGAACCTCTAAATTGTATGCCAACATATTCAACATTTGTCATTAATGCAGATCAAGTAGATCCCTTAGGTTGTTTGATAATTAAAAACAGAAGCCTGGGAAAACATTTGGAGGTCTACAACGAAGTACAGTACAACAAAAGTCAGGACAATCAGTGTAAAGCCATGGAGTGAGTTACCCTGTGCATTATACTGAGGACATGATGTGGGCTTCTAGCCTTTAATTCTCATCTTGCTCAATACATATACAATAGGCCTATACAGTATAAATAAAATACTGAGGAAGGTAGGCTACAGTATAACAATATCCAATACGTGTGAGTGAAACAATGTACAGAATGTGGAGAACAAATACAAGTGTTTCCAGTACAACAACAACAATGAAAGTATCTTCGCAACATACAGCTCATCAGGGCAGTTATTGGGCTGAGCAAGGCGGTAACCATCTCTCAGGTAGCCAGCCATCTCAAACGGGTCCACCTCTACGTAAGGTTGTTGGCCGAGTGTGGTCAACTCCCACAGCAACACACCAAACATCCACTGTGGACAAGCCAGCACATCAGAGAGAGGGAGATGGTGTCATAGAGACAAGTGTGAGTATATGAAAGAGATAAAGATAGTGTCATAAAAAGAGGGGTGAGCACATGAGAGTAAGAAATACTGTAGTCATAAAGAGAGAAAATAACAACAATTTGGCTGCTGATATCATAGAGAGAAGGAGAGATGATTGATATCTTTCCTTCTCTTTATGACATCAATAACCAAATTATGTATGAGTCAGATATAAAAAAACAGGGAAAGAGGTGGTATTATACAATGAGGAAAAACACAACAGCAGGATGTGAAAGAAATGAAAACAAGACACATGAGGAAGTTGTATAATACAGTATTAGTTATGTTTAAGAAAGAGGGTGAGATCTTATAGACAATATGACAAATGTAGGAAATGCATGAAAGAAAAAGTGAAAGACGTGTATGTAAAAATTAAGGGGAAATAGCCTATGGAAAAAGAAAGGTTGGAAAGGTATACAAGAAATATTACACATTCATAAATATGTATTGGAGAATTGTAGCAAATTATATACAGGATAATTCTTTGTGACATATAGCAAATAATCTTAAAGTGGCCATCTGTTGTGGACAAACTGGAGGGCTACTGACTCCTCCCAACTATGCCAGGAAACAGTTTACCTTGAGGAATCCATTTTGTAGTATAGTTTGGAAGAATCAGTGGCCTAGCCCTTCTATTTACTGTACAGATAATCCATTAAAAGGGGCAGTACAGTGTTGGCAAATTTGAAGCAACAGTTGCAAATATTGTTTCTTCCAAACCATTCCAAGCAACAGACCACCATTATATTTTTTGTTAATCTGGTCCTGTTTCTTGGCATACTTTGGAAGAAATCGAAGCATTCTAATGTATCAAAAGTTTATTACCCCCTCAAACAAATCATCTTCTGGGAAAAACAGTGGATAAAAAGAGAACAGGAAACCCAAAGACAAACCACATCATTGGCCGGGGTGAACTGTTTGTGTACGAGTGCCTCCAGGCTGAGCCACTTGACTGGTCTGTTCTCGTTGTCACCAAGGCAGTGGTAATCACGGGGGAAGAGGTCCCGTGACAGGGCTGTGTCACTCACTCGCACCTGTAGCTCAGAGTCAATTCTGAAAGGAAAAAATTGAGATAGACAGGTACGGTAAAACCAATTGTGGTTGCAAAGCATAATTAATACTATATATATTTAATTTTCTGGGGATATACAAGTACAGTAAAAGCAAAATCAATTGAGGGTGCTAAGCATAATTAATACTGTATCTATCTAATTTTGGGGGTATATACAGGTACAGTAAAATCAATTGAGGATGCTAAGCATAATTATTATTATATCTACATGTATTTAATTTTCTTGGGAAATACAGGTACAGTACAATTAATTGAGGTTGCAAAGCATAACTAATATTTATATACCATAATTTTCTGAAAGTTAAAAGTCCTGCCCAGTATCTATTTTATTTCCTGAGTGTTAAAAATCCTGCATACTCTGACTCACAGGCAGTTGCGTGTAGCGACGTCCTTGTGGAGGAGACGGTTGTGGTGGAGGTGGATGAGTCCCAGACACACCTGGATGGCCACATGAACCACATCCCTCGTCAGTAGCTTCGTCCCGCCCTCACCTGACCCACGACCACACCCCAGAAGGTAACTGGAGAAAAATGATTAAGGACCCTGTGATTGTGTATGAAACTTGGGAGGCTTCTGATTCCTTCTGACCATGCCACAACATAAGTAGGTCCTTCATATAGGTGTGTGTGTGTTTCATATATAAAAAAATTATACAGTATCTATCATTATATATTTTCTTTCCAAGTTACCACAGGACATTTATATGACAGTGTATAATTATGGTAATGGATCCCAAATGCTAGAGAAAATATATGGGGTCTCACTCATGTATCTAATAATATCTCTAACATTATATATTTCCTAACCAGAGGACAATAATTAAATGACAGTGTATAATAATGGAAATGGATCCCAAATGCTCGAGAAAATATACTTGGGGGTTCACAAATGGGAAAAAGCATAGAATGAAGCGTTCACATACGTTTTGAGGTTGGAGAGGCCGAGATGGGGGTAGAGGAGGAGGGGGTGTCGGGGGTCAGTGAGGCAGACCCCCAGTACAGGCAGGAGGTGTTGGTGGTGTAGGCCGGCCAACAGTAACCCCTCACGTACTGCCAACCGCGCCTGACTCGACGAAGCCTCACCTGCAATAATTAAGGGGTTAGTACATTATTGGTAAATCTGTTGAATCTGATTCCTCCAAACTATTCCAATCAACAAGACGCCATTATTATTGTTAACCTGGTCCTGTTTCCTGGCATACTTTGGAGGAATCAAGGCACTCCAATGTACTATACCAAGAGTGTATTATTGCCCCCTTAAGATGGATGATTTACAAGTGGAGGAAAGGGTAAACCAAGTCACTGAACCGGTAATTATTATGTTTTTTTGTTTTGTTTGTCAATTAAACTATAGTACAGTACATTTATTTACATCATCATCATCATCATCACCATCAGCATTATCAGCATCATCAATACCCTATTTTCCTGTTTTTATTTACACAGTATGGAAAACATTATGGTAAACAGTGCATACAAAAACATCATGACATTAATTACTGAGACAATGAAGTTACCAAGAGAAAAAACATACAGCTACAATATTAAAAAAAAATTCTCTTCTACCCACCTGTGACTGTCTTGAGAATAACAGTGAGCGCAGCACGGGCGTAAGGATCCCTGTACACTCCCTTATGTACCCGACCAAATGTTCCCTCGGCCACCACCTCACCAACCTCTATCTGACTCAACACACACACACAGGAGAAGAAGACATTAATTAAGGGTGATATTATTAAACCTCTATCTGACTCAACACACACACACACACACACACACACACATGAGAAGACTAGAAGACTGAAAGGGTGGTATTATTAAACCTCTATCTGACTCAACACACACACACACACACACACACACACATGAGAACAAGACTGTAAGGGTGGTATTATTAAACTACTACTTTGAGGAAAAGGCTCTTTCTCGCTAAATTCATACTATTTTGCAATTAAGTTACAAAAAGCCTTTTCCTCGAAGAAGTAGTTTCATAATAAAACCATAAGATGTGCAGAAAACAGGAAAGAAGGGGGGAAAGTGAAAATGAAAAGAACAGATTTTGCAACAATCCAGAAAAAGGAACACGAAGGAGGAAAGATACAAAGATGAAGAATTGAAGGAGGAAGAAAAAGGAGGGTTAAAAAAATTCAAGGTGAACAATGAGAGAATAATAGTTGAAAGCACATAAGCAGAAATTTAGGAAGAAGAGCAGCATGTTCCTATTTTGGAGGTACACCCACTTAATGTCAACAATATTCCACATTATCAAGGATTGAGAACCAGCCATGTAACTGAGTCTGTCTTGGTGAGAATAGAGTGACTAAATACACAATATATATACTGTACAGTATAAAAAAATGTGTTTAAGATTTATGACTACTGTGCTGTACTTTATAAAATGGGAGGAAAAATCATACATTATGTAATTTACAGAAAGGAAAATACAGCAAGTACAGACTGGACTAAATAAACAATATACAGTATTTGATAAATGTCACTGAGATGAAAAAGAAATCATATAAATCAATGAATTCATCTCACCTTCCACCTGTCAATGGCCAGTTGTCGAGCCTTTTCACTGTGGTCCATGGTGCGAGGATCTCTCCATGACGCCTGTATAGTAAAACATTGTGTTACTCCATAATATTATAGTAGTAAATACCAAGGACCCTATTTATATACATCTAACAAAGGCCCATCCATACACAACCTCTCACTCTTACTGTTTACACACTAACTATGATACACTATTCCATACAGGGCCATATTCAAGAACAGTATGGTGTATACAATGGTGTGGTACCGGTACGATGGCTCAATTGTTTGTCTACAGAGCCATCGTATCGGTACCACACCACCGTATGCACCACAAATGTCCTTGAATATGTCCCATAAACTGTCAGTGACTTTTTCAGCATCTTTCAGTTCCAGGTCACCATTACTCATAGTTTGACCTTTCATTTGACCTCACCTGGGAGTGGAGGGAGGACGCGCAGCACGAGGCATGGGAGTGGCGGGAGGCAGGGAGGGAGTGGGCGGGGGAGTACGGCTGGGAGTACACCTGGGAGAGGGGAGAGGAGGCGTAGTGGAGGGATTCGCCCCCACCTCCCCCTCCCCCGGTACCAGTACTTCCATTGGTCCACACTGACTGCTGCAAAAAGTAAAACAAAAAAAGTAAACATTATTAAGAGGGTAATACACTTCGGTACATTAGAGCTCCTTGATTCCTCCAAAGTATGCCAGGAAACAGGACCAGATTAACACAAAAAACAATTGTGTGGCCTGTTGCCTAGGAAGGTTTGAAGGGAACAAGTATCCCTCCAATTTACAGTACACAAGTTCTCCCCTCAATAAGTTCATAACTATAAAAGATCTAAAACATTACAAGCAGCAGCAGTATGTACAGCCATGGCTGATAGTGCTGGACCAGGGTCCAAGGAGTGTTGGAGAGCAACTGAACAGAGTTCGAACAAGTGAATTTTCCAATCCATTCTCAACGTTGAGAGAGGTTTAGAAGACTCACTTTTTCTAACTCTGTTCAGTTGCTCTCCAACACTCCTTGGACCCTGGTCCACCACTATCACCCATGGCTGTACACCCGCGCACCACAATCCTTAACCCACCTGAGTCGAAGCCTGAGATCTGGAGCAGGTGGTTTCTAGACGACAACCCACCCAAAGCCTCCATTGGTTCAAAATGTGTGTCGTGATGGTTTGGGTGGGCTGTCGTCCAGAAACCGCCTGCTTCAGATCTCGGGCTTCGACTCAGGTGGGCTATAGGGGAATGTAGTGTGTGACTGTACAGAGGCTCAACTAAATTCTCAGAACAATAACTGTAGTAATAAGAGGATTGGTGTTTGTGAGTTAGTAATGCAGCTTGTTAGTCAGTTGTCAGTTATTTATCTATTTCTCTTTTATTTTGTACACTCGCAATCCAAAATATGTATCCAGGCTTGCTTCGAATAGCCTGATCGAGTATTAAGCGAGATCAAGCAAATATGAATCAAGATAAAAGTTGAAATTGGTTCACTAGTATGTCAAATGAATAGAAACTTTAACGAGACCTGGATACAAATTTTGGATTGTGAGTGTACGTTCCGACGCTGGACATAGGTTTTACGACACATATGTACCCCGTTACCGAGGCCCAGGTCAACTCCAATATACCCAACCACACACGTCACCATTTCTAACTATGGGTCCTAGGTAAGAATATCCATAGTGTTGACTGTCGATGGTGTGGTACCGGTACGATGATTCCACAGACACACACACACTACAGTACAGTACACAGAGCCATCGTACCACACCATCGTCGTATATACCATGAATATTCTTGGTTAATATGGCCCTTAGTGTGTTATTCAACTAAATAGTCAGTGAGTCAGTAAGTGAGTGAGTGAGTCAGTGAGTGAGTGAGTCAGTCAGTAAGTAAGTGAGTTATTCCATTAATCAGTCACTTGGTTTATTTTCTTGTTGGTTAATTAGTTACCTTGGATTTCCTCTTCTTCTGACAGCCCCAGGTAAGCGTGGCAGGGGTAGAGTTGTAGTTAGTGTAGGGGTGGCAGGGGTAGAGTAGTGGTTAGTGCAACAGATTATATTAGAGAAGAGTAGGGATGGCAGGGGTAGAGTAGTGGTTAGTGTGGCAGATTATATGAGAGAAGAGTGGGGTAGAAAGGTAGAGTAGTGGTTAGTGTACACACTATGCTTTTTTAACTAAACGAACATCTACACATTTATGTATGTATCAACCATCAACTTACAATACAGTGCAGTACATTACATATATAATTATCTGCCCATCTACATTATCACTCTATATATCTATCTATCTACAGTACCTACAATATCGATCAATGTTGATTTGGTTACACGTATCTGTGTTGTCATCTTACCTCACTGGCAAGGATGGGAACCTTTCTGAAGGAGGCTATGGTGGCGTAAGAGTTGCTCCTGAGTGAAGGTGGTCCCCCTCCTGATGTAGTGGTGCCTCCCCCAGCACTGGCCCCCCCACCTGTACCAGCCCCAACATAACCTGGACCACTGTAGTACCGACACGTCAACGAACCCCTGTCCAACATTTGAGGAACGTGTTGTAATAAATATGTTTAAAATGAATATAAAGAATGACACTTATAAATAATAATCAACCTCCATACACACAAACACAAGGAGATAAAACACATACATACATACATTCAAATAATAATCAACCTCCAAACACACAAGGAGATAAAACACACAAGGAGATAAAACACATACATACATACATACAAATAATAATCAACCTCCAAACACACAAGGAGATAAAACACACAAGGAGATAAAACACATACATACATACATTCACAACCCTTTCAATCCTTTCTTTATCTGGTGTCATTTGAAGCTGACCTTGTTCGGTTTGTTTTTCCCCTGAGGTAGAGGACGGCGGCCAGGGTGAGGACAAGGACGGTGGCTGTGGCGGCTGCAGCAACGGCCAAGTATAGACTCCCCAGCGAGGTGGAGGCCCACTCTGGTCTCAGGTATACAGACTCGTTCCTCGGTGCGTGTTCTGGTGGGAGGGTGTGAGGAGGAGGAGGAGGAGGAGTATAGGGTCACATTAATTACTGTACTACAACACGTTCTCTGTTTGTTGTCTGTTGTCCTTCGTTCTTATTATGCACGGTATGGCCCCCACTCATCCCCCCTTGCCCCCATCAAAAAAGAATAAAGAGACACCCACCACCCTCATGCATAGTACATCCTCATCAATGAAGAGTAGACCCCCACCCCTCTCCAACCCCCATCAATATATATATATATATATATATATATATATATATATATATATATATATATATATATATATATATATATATATATATATATATATATATATATATATATATATATAGAGAGAGAGAGAGAGAGAGAGAGAGAGAGAGAGAGAGAGACCCATACCAACCTTTGAGACAGATCTTCTTCCTCTTGATGGTAATGGTGGTAGTGTTATGGGAGCGATGGTGGGTAATGTTGAGGTGAAGGTTGACCAACACTTCTGCATTCACACGTCCAGAGCAAGGCAGGGACACACTACAAGAAAGGGGTGATTAAAAAACATACGTGAGTGAGAGGGAGGGGGGGTTGGGGGGCAGGGACACACTACAAGGAGGGTGAAAAACATACGTGGATGAGAAGGGGGGAAGGGGGGGGCAAGGACACACTACAAGAAAGGGGGATGAAAAAATATACGTGGTGTACACTTACATATACTTTTTTTTTTTTTTGGGGGGGGGGAGGTTATAATAATTGATTCTGTCCTGATCCATCCAATGTTTCTCGGTGAAGTAAATAAAATGTATCTGTTGAAGTGAAATGTGGGTTGGTTGGACCGTAGAGTTATAAGTATAATCATGCTAACTGTGCACACGCAGTGAGAGAGAGAGAGAGAGAGAGAGAGAGAGAGAGAGAGAGAGAGAGAGAGGAGGGGGATAAGTTGAAGGATTAACAGCGACTTAGTGAGAGAGTTAGACAAGAAGGGAGAGGAGGGAGAGGAGGGATGGAGGGAAAGGAAAGAGAAAAGATGGTAGGGAGGAGAGAGGGAAAGAAGAGAGAAAAGATGGTAGGAAAGAAGGGAAAGGAGAGAGGAAAGATGGAACGGAGAGGAAGGGAAGAAAGGAAAGGAGAGAGGAAAGATGAAGGGAGAGGAGGGAAAGAAGGGAAAGGAGAGAGGAAAGATGGAAGGGAGAGGAAGGGAAAGAAAGGAAAGGAGAGAGAAAAGATGGAAGGGAAAGAAAGGAAAGGAGAGAGAAAGGATGGAAGGGAAAGAACGGAAAGGAGAGAGGAAAGATGGAAGGGAAAGAAAGGGAAAGAAAGGAAAGGAGAGAGGAAAGATGGCAAATAGAGAAAAATATAAAAGGTAGGAAGGTGAAGAGAGGATTAAGGAGGAGGAGAAGGAAGGAACGAAGGAGAAATGGAGGAATGGAAGGAGGGAGAGAAATAGAGAATGGAGGGAGGGGAGGAGGGTGGAGAAATAGAGGGAGGGATGAAGGAGAGATTGTAGGGAGAGAAATGAAGGGAGGAGGGAGGGAGGAAGGAGAGATTGTAGGGAGAGAAATAGAAGAAGGAGGAACGAAGGAGAGAATGTAGAGAGAGAAATAGAGGGAAATGGAGGGAGGGAAGGGAGGGAGGAGGAAGGAACGAACGAACGAAGGAGAAATGGAGGGAGGAGGAAGGAAGGAATGAACGAAGGAGAAATAGAGGGAGGGAGGGAGGGAATGAAGGAGAGATTGTAGGGAGAGAAATAGAGGGATGGAGAGAAATAGAGGGAGGAGGAAGGAACGAAGGAGAAATAAAGGGAGGGAAGGAGAAATTGTAGGAGAGGAATAAAGGGAGGGAGGGAGGAGGGAGGAAATAGGGAGGGAGGGAGGGAGAGATTGTAGGGAGAGAAACAGAAGGAGGGAGGGAGGGAGAGAATGTAGGGAGAGAAAAAGAGTAAGGGAGAGGGAGGGAGAGAAAGTAGGGAAGGAGGGAGAGAGGGAGGGAACGAAGGAGAGATTGTAGGGAGGGAGGGAGGGAGGGAGGGAGGGAGGGATGGAACATGATTCTGGAGGGAATAACATGGAAACTTATAGGGATTAAAAGTGTGACGAAGAGAAGGAGGAAGAAGAGAAGGAGGAAGAAGAGAAGGAGGAGGAAGAGAAGGAAGAGATGGAGGAGGAGGAAGAGGAGGAGGAAGAGAAGGAAGAGAAGGAAGAGAAGAAGGAAGAAGAAGTGGAAGAAGAGGAGGAAGAGGTAGAGAGAAGAGGTAGAGAGAAGAGGTAGAGAGAAGAGGTAGAGAGAAGAGGTAGAGAGAAGGTAGAGAAAAAGGTAGAAAGGTAGAGAGGTAGAGAAAAGTGGCAAAAAGAGGTAGAGAGGTAGAGAAAAGAGGTAGAGGTAAAAAATAAGGCAAACAAGGTAGATAAAAGAGGTATCGTAGATAAAAGAGGTAAAGAATAGAGGTAGAGAGGTAAAGAAAAGAGGTAGAGGTAGAAAATAAGGCAAACAAGGTAGATAAAAGAGGTATCGTAGATAAAAGAGGTAAAGAATAGAGGTAGAGAGGTAAAGAAAAGAGGTAGAGGTAGAAAATAAGGCAAATAAAGTAGATAAGAGGTACCGTAGATAAAAGAGGTAAAGAAAAGAGGTAGAAAGGTAGATAAAAGAGGTAAAGAAAAGAGGTAGAGAGGTAGATAAAAGAGGTAGAAAGGTAGAGAAGAGGTAGAGAGGTAGAGAAGAGGTAGAGAAGAGGTAGAGAGGTAGAGAAGAGGTAGAGAAGAGGTAGAGAGGTAGAAAAGGTAGAATAAAAGACAAATGAGGTAGAGAAAAGAGGTAGAGAGGTAGAGAAAAAAGGTGGCAGCATCTTGAAGGAATTACAAGACTTGAGAACCAACTTTATGATAAGCTCTTAAGGGGAATATCATGAGAGAGAGAGAGAGAGAGAGAGAGAGAGAGAGAGAGAGAGAGAGAGAGAGAGAGAGAGAGA